>QNTS01021866.1:0-12739 GCA_003317085.1 Hucho hucho
AGAACCACTCCTTTATTGGGGGTGTCTTGCTAATTGCCTATAATTTACACCTGTTGTCTATTCCATTTGCACAACAGCATGTGAAATTTATTGTCAATCAGTGTTGCTTCCTAAGTGGACAGTTTGATTTCACAGAAGTGTGATTGACTTGGAGTTACATTGTGTTGTTTAAGTGTTCCCTTTATTTTTTTGAGCAGTGTATATCCAATGCCAAAAACATTTACATTTTAAATGGTATTAATATTACTTTGCATATATTCCCATATATTCTCACAGAAAGTTTCCACCTCTGAATATTCCCCAAAATGTACAACCCTAGTGAGGATCGATGGAAATATGAACAGAGCAAAGTACAGAGAGATCCTTGATGAAAACCTGGTCCAGGGTGCTCAGTACCTCAGACTGGGGCGAAGGTTCACCTTCCAACAGGACAACGATCCTAAGCACACAGCAAAGACAATGCAGGAGTGGCTTCGGGACAAGTCTCTGAATGTCCTTGAGTGGCCCAGCCAGAGCCCGGACTTGAACCCAATCGAACATTTCTGGAGAGACTTGAAAATAGCTGTGCAGCGACGCTCCCCATCCAACCTGACAGCTTGAGAGGATTTGCAGAGAAAATGAGAGAAACTCCCCAAATACAGGTGTGCAAAGCTTGTAGCGTCATACCCAAGAAGACTCGAGGCTGTAATAGCAGCCAAAGATGCTTCAACAAAGTACTGAGTAAAGGGTCTGAATACTTATATAAATATGTAATTTAATAAAAAAAAATAAAAAAAATCTTAATCTGTTTTTGCTTTGTCATTATGGGGTATTGTGTGTAGATTGATGAGGAAAAATAAACATTTAATCCATTTTGGAATAAGGCAGTAATGTAACAAAATGTGGAATAAGTCAAGGGGTCAAAATACTTTCCAAATGCACTGTATGACATTAAAATGTGACTCATCCTCTCAGCCTATTCAATGCATTCCCTAGCTGGGTTTAGTGCTTTATATTTTTCATATGCTGATATATTTAGATGTTTTAACTCTGTCAGTGTGACATAGGATTAATCCACATAATCTCGCTATGTATATTGCAGTAGTTGTTGATACACTGTCCGTCCTTTGTTTGGCAGTGATCAACCATGCGCACTGATTTGGTCTGAGGGCGCTAACTAGATATGTTGCGTGTATGACAATGCATGTGTGTGCGAGAGATGCGTGTCTGTACATGTCTTGCCACTGTTTACTGCAGGCTATGCTTTGGTCTATGTGTGATGCGCTCTCCCCTCTATATCCTGTGTGTGTGTGTGTGTGTGTGTGTGTGTGTGTGTGTGTGTCCAGGTGAAATGGATGATGTACTGGATAGTGTTTGCGTTATTCACGACGGTGGAGACCCTCACAGACTTGTTCATGTCCTGGTGAGTCATGTGGGTCATCTCTCACCACTGCCCTACAGCCATTTAGAACAATAGCCCCTAGGACCATCCATATGAAAAACAATATACACTACATGGCCAAAAGTGGACAGCCCTTCAAATGAGTGGTTTCGGCTATTTCAGCCACACCCGTTGCTGACAGGTGTATAAAATCGAGCACACAGCCATTCAATCTCCATAGACAAACATTGGCAGTTGAATGGCCTTACTGAAGAGCTCAGTGACTTTCAACATGGCACCGTCATAAGATGCCACCTTATCAAAAGTCAGTTTGTCAAATTCTGGCCCTGCTAGATCTGCTGAAGCTGCCCCGGTCAACTGTAAGTGCTGTTATTGTGAAGTGGAGACGTCTAGGAGCAAAACCGGCTCAGCCGCAAAGTGGTAGGCAACACAAGCTCACAAAACGGGTGTGCTGAAGCGCACAGTGCGTAAAAAATTGTCCGTCCTGTGTTGCAACACTCTCACTACTGATTTCCAAACGGCCTCTGGAAGCAACGTCAGCACAAGAACTGTTCGTTGGGAACTTAATGAAATGGGTTTCCATAGCCGAGCAGCCACACACAAGCCTAAGATCACCATGCGCAATGCCAAGCGTCGGCTGGAGTGGTGTAAAGCTCGCCACCATTGGACTCTGGAGCAGTGGAAACGCATTCTCTGGAGGGATGAATCACGCTTCACGATCTGGTAGTCCGACGGATGAATCTGGGTTTGGTGGATGCCAGTAGAACGCTACCTGCCTGCATGCAAAGTGCCAACGTTAAAGGTTTGTGGAGGAGGAATAATGGTCTGGGGCTATTTTTCACGGTTTGGGCTAGGCCCCTTAGTTCCAGTGAAGGGAAATCTTAACGCTACAGCATACAATGACATTCTAGACGATTCTGTACTCCCAATTTTGTGGCAACCGTTTGGGGAAGGCCCTCTCCTGTTTCAGCATGACAATGCCCCTGTGCACAAAACGAGGTCATACAGAAATGGTTTGTCGAGATGATCGGTGTGGAAGAACTTGACTGACCTGCACAGAGCCCTGACCTCAACCCCATCAAACACCTTTGGGATGAATTGGAAGGCTGACTGCGAGCCAGGCCTAATCACCCAACATCAGTGCCCGACCTCACTAATGCTCTTGTGGCTGAATGGAAGCAAGTCCCCGCAGCAATGTTCCAACATCTAGTGGAAAGCCTTCCCAGAAGAGAGGAGGCTGTTATAGCAGCAAAAGGGGGACCAACTCCATATTAATGCCAATGATTTTAGAATGAGGTGTTCGACTAATCTTATTTTAAAAAAATAAATAAAGATGTAATACCTTTTACTACTTTTTCTCCCCAATTTCATGGTATCCAATTGGTAGTTACAATCTTAGACCACTGCGCCACTCGGGAGTTCCTGTTTGACAAATCTTTGGCCATGTAGTGTGTATATATACAGTACCAGTCAAAAGTTTGGACACACCTACTCATTCAAAGGTTTTTCTTTATTTGTATTATTTTCTACATTGTAGAATAATAGTGAAGACATCAAAACTATGAAATAACACATGGAATCATGTAGTAACCAGAAAAGTGTTAAACAAATCAAAATATATTTTAAAGTAGCCGCCCTTTGCCTTGATGACAGCTTTGCACACGCTTGGCTTTATCTCAACCAGATTCATGAGGAATGTTTTTCCAACAGTTTTGAAGGAGTTCCCACATATTCCGAGCATTTGTTGGCTGCTTTTCCTTCACTCTACAGTCCAACTCATCCCAAACCATCTCACTTGGGTTGAGGCCGGGTGATTGTGGAGGCCATGTCATCTGATGCATCCCTCCATCCTTCTTGGTCATATAGCCCTTACACAGCCTGGAGGTGTGTTTTGGGTCATTGTACTGTTGAAAAACAAATGATAGTCCCACTAAGCGCAAACCAGATGGGATGGCCATTCTGGTTGTGTGCCTTGAATTATAAATAAATCACTGACAGTGTCACCAGCTAAACACCATTACAGCTCCTCCTCCATGCTTCACGGTGGGAACTGCACATGCGGAGATCATCCGTTCAGCTACTCTGCGTCTCACACAGACACGGCAGTTGGAACCCAAAATCTCACAATTGGACTCATCAGACCAAGGACAGATTTCCACCGGTCTATTGTCCATTGCTCGTGTTTCTTGGCCCAAGCAAGTCTCTTCTTCATATTGGTGTCCTTTAGTAGTGGTTTCTTTGCAGTAATTCGACCATGAAGGCCTGATTCACGCAGTCTTCACCGACCAGTTGATGTTGAGATGTCTGTTACTTGAACTCTGTGAAGCATTTATTTGGGCTGCAATTTCTGAGGCTGGGAACTCTAATGAACTTATCCTCTGCAGCAGAGGTAACTCTGGATCATCCTTTTCTGTGGCGGTCCTCATGAGAGCCAGTTTCATCATACCGCTTGATGGTTTTTGCAACTGTACTTGAAGAAACTTTCAAAGTTCTGGAAATGTTCCAGATTGACTTACCTTCATGTCTTAAAGTAATGATGGACTGTCATTTCTCTTTGCTTATTTAAGCTGTCCTTGCCATAATATGGACTTGGTCTTTTACCTAATAGGGCAATCTATTGTATACTACCTCATGAAGCTGGTTGAGAGAATGCCACGTGTGTGCAAAGCTGTCATCAAGGCAAAGGGTGGCTACTTTGAAATATATTTGGATATGTTTAACACCTTTTTGGTTACTACATGATTCCATGTGTTATTTCATAGTTTTATTTCATGTCTTCACTATTATTCTACAATGTAGAAAATAGTACCAATAAATAAAAACCCTTGAATGAGTAGGTGTGACAACTTTTGACTGGTACTGTACATTGAAATTGCATTTTAGTTGAAAAGCTGTTAAAAATGTATTTAACATGTTGTGCTCACTAGGATTGATATATTTAAATCAACTTCGATTTGATTGTTTACATTTGTCATGGTGTGTTGCCAGGATATCAGAGCAAACACTTGGTAAACACTTTAATGCCTGAAAGAGGAAATAATTATATTGTTTCAGTAAAATTGTAGCCCACATCCATTCTTCTGTCCTGTCTATTAACTCTCCTTTTGGTGTGGTTGTCCATGCAGGTTTCCTTTCTACTTTGAGCTGAAGATAGCCTTTGTGATCTGGCTCCTGTCTCCGTACACTAAGGGCTCCAGTGTGCTCTACCGCAAGTTTGTCCACCCCACCCTGTCCAATAAGGAGAAGGTAACGTCTAACCCTGTCCAATAAGGAGAAGGTAACTAGGGATGTACCGATATATTTTTGGCCGATAACTGATATTTTCCTTGCCAAAAAACCCGATACCGATAACCGATTATTTAAATTTCTAGCAGCCTTTTAAGCATTCTAGGTACAGTTAAATAGTTGAAACACACACTGACCAAAAAGTTATTTTGTTGGCATTTACATATGTCCCCATTACCAGTAAAACATAATCAACATTTCTTTCACTTACTTGCTGTGCTGTTTTGTTGTTGATTTGTTCAGTCGTTTCATTCTCAACCAGGATTTCATCATACATGTCAAGCAGTGAAGTTTCAGCTCTGTCTGTCCGTGGCCTCTCTTCCTCAGTGCGCACTGTCACTGTGTACATTCCCATCTTGTTCAGCTGTGTCTGTAACATTTCACGTAAACCCTGTTTCTTGTCTGCATCGAAGTAGCGGTCCTTGTACCTTGCGTCGAGCATGGTGGCGACACAGTAAAGAGGCTCAGAGAGAATGCCACCAAATCCCACATTAACCACTTTTTATTTTACACACAGAGACTGATCATTTAGATAATATTCTTTGTTTAATTAGTTAACCTGCATTTCCCCCTAGGAGGGATTTTTGCAACAAAAAAAGTGGGCCCTCATCAGTTTGCATCCCTGAGCTCATGGAGGTGAGTTTCAACAATGCTGTGTAACTCTGGTAGGGCAACATCTGAAAAATAGCGCCTACTTGGTAGTGTGTACTGGGTACTCGAGGTGCTCCACCAGTCGGTGAAAGCCAACATCACCCACGACAGAGAACGGTTGATTGTCAAGGGCAATGAATTCCATTATCTTGGCGTTAATGGATTTTGAGTTGTCTTGCTGTAATTGTCTTACTCTTTCAAATGACTGCTCGACTTTAACTTTTTTAGTTGTTGGAAGTGTGCGCCTAACGTTGCATATGGCCTTTTTGTTATCTTCCTTTGAAACTTCTAAATAGATCCACACAGCAGACATTGTGGGCTTGGTTAGAAATGCTGTGTAGCGCTGTATTTTTCATGGTGTCAATATGACAACTACCAACGTTATATAGGTATGCACGTCACCTTTGACATCGGTTTTGCACATCGGCGTTAAACTAGACATTGGGTTGATGCTGGCATTTTTAGTTAATATCGTCTGATTCCGATATACTTACTGATTTATATCGTGCATCCCTAAAGGTAACGTCCTAACTCTGTCCAACAAGGAGAAGGTTAGAGGTCACAGTAAGATCCAGCTCTGTCAGCCTGCAAATTCAACTGTTTAGATACATTGACTCATACAGTATATTTCTCTGTCTCTCTGTCTCTACCCTTTTCTGTCCTGTAGGAGATTGATGAGTACATCACCCAGGCTAAAGACCGTAGTTATGAGACTATGATGAGGTTTGGGAAGAGGGGTCTGAACTTGGCTGCTACTGCCGCCGTCACTGCAGCTAGCAAGGTAAGCAAGGCCCTGGCCAGAGGTGTGTGTGTGTCATCATGTTTGAGATGTGTATGCTCTGTAGGGTAATGTGTGTGTCTGTCTGCATATGGTGTTTCCTTGTGGTAGTGTGAAGCTATATTGCGTCCCATGGGCATGTACCATGCTGTGTGATGTTCGGATGCATTTGCATCGATGTCAGAGTGATTAGAGGTGCTGAGTACCGGCCAATAGAGTGCTGAGTACCAGGCTGTTAGCGACTGGTTGTTAGCAAGTTTGTTAAGCTACTAATGACCATCGACTGCATCAGAGGACAGTTTGAGAAGCTTAGTTACCTTGCCTAAACTTCATGTGGAATGTGACTGCGGTCATGACTCCTGACTGCCAGTGTGGCTGTAATATGGTCACCGTAACAGCCCTAGTCATACCAATAAGTCTGTATATCAATGTTGTTAGTAGTAGTGTCTATTGAATAGTTTGAGAGCTCTTGCCAAGAAATAACTCTGGTGTCTTGGGTTGGGAGATATTACGATATAATCGGGAAATCAATTATGTTTGACAGACATCATCGATGGCAATGACATCATGATGTGACAGACGATAGTTTTATATACTATTTCTATATTTATTTTTTTACAGAAAGCTTAACCTATTTGAACATAACTGGCAGCGCACAGACGGGCGACATGCCAAATGACTTACCTATCCCATAGCCTTTTTCAATAAATATGTAGGTAGACTTAGCATACTATTAGAGATGAAACGGTATGAACATTTCATACCACGATTATAGTGACCAAAATGAAGTTTTATATTGAAAACCAACTAACAACAAATAAAATGAGCAGCACTATGCACTTGTGTGCATAAATATTAAAATAATAACATGAACATTAAAGATGGCGCCATGAAAGGTAAAAGTTTCCCTAGTGCAGGTTAATGAACACAACCTTAAGCAAGCAAATCCAATGTGCAGGTGATGACATTAAAATAACACAAACTAGGCTACTGTCAGTACAATTTGGAGTAAACGTTACTTTTCTAAACAGATATTTATATTATTGTGGCAGTGTTTATTAATATCCCTGAGTTGTGCAACAGGCATTACATAAGCCCCCACAGCAGCGCTTTCGATAAACAGGAACAAAAATAATAACCCACATTTGGATAGGCTAAAAAATAAACAAAATAAGGACAAAATTAACCAAAATAAATTACAGTGCAAATACGTTGAAGGCGCACACAACAGAATATTTTAGCCTAGGATACATTTATTTAGAATAAGACTAATCTGTGAATACAGGCTTTGAAAATTACAGTGCAATTTAGATCCACTATTTTTCTTTTCATTATATATTAACTTAAAGGTTTCTGGCAAGGAAAACAAGCATGTTCACCTTTTCTGGCTTTAATAGACTTCGGAGTGGGGTAACAATATTGCTTTCTGAAAACACGTTCAGACGGAACGCTTTTTGCACAGATGCAGAGGTATTTTTATTTATTTATTTCACCTTTATTTAACCAGGTAGGCAAGTTCTCATTTACAACTGCGACCTGGCCAAGATAAAGCAAAGCAGTTCGACACATACAACAACAGAGTTACACATGGAGTAAAACAAACATACAGTAGAAAAAAAAAATCTATATACAAAGAGTGCAAATGAGGTAAGATAAGGAAGGTAAGGCAAAAAATAGGCCATGGTGGCAAAGTAATTACAATATAGCATTTAAACACTGGAGAGGTAGATGAATGTGCAATGTAGAAAAACTGGGGTGCAAAGGAGCAAGATAAATAGATAAATAAATAAATAAATACGGTTGGGGATGAGGTAGTTGGTTGGGCTATTTACAGATGCAGGGGTCTGTGAGCTGCTCTGACAGCTGGTGCTTAAAGCTGGTGAGGGAGATAAGTGTCTCCAGTTTCAGAGATTTTTAGTTTGTTCCAGTCATAAACATGTGCACTCGATCTCGAAATTGTCTGAAGGCTTACAATGTTTGGTTCCAAATCACCATTCAAAGTTATCGGTATCACATCACCATATGATTGGTTTATATTTATTTATTTGCACACAAGAAAATACAATATTGATAAGATGATTACTCGGGTGGTTTGTGCATGACACAGGCTTTATTACAGATGTTTACAGCGTTGCTAGGCAACACAACGAGCTCCCCCATCGCCTGGTTAAAAAAGTAAATAGATGATACAATCCTATATCAACAATTTTTGGACAGGTTGATGAGAGGAAGTGTCATCCAGACATCGCCCAACCCTAGTGTCTTGAAGTGTGTGTTCTGCAGGTGTGTGCTCTTATGATCATGTGATGCTGCAGGGTGTCTGTCAGGGTTTACATTAGCAAAATGTGGCACAAGACATTTGACCAGCAGCGTTTACATCTACTGGACATTTGAGAAATTTACCGAACCCATATGGATTGGGTGCATAACCTGATTAGGGTTTCCACCCATGGTACTCAGAATGGCAGAAATCACATTTGTAATTCATCTTAACAGAACATGCAACTCAAGGATCTTCTCACCAAATTCCAATGCGCACTTTGAAAACATTTACTTTTCCTCAGCCAAGTAACAAACATCAAAATCACTAGCCTATGTCAATCTACTATCCCCCATAGTAGAAACGTTGACCTATTCTATTAGTCAGCTTGTCGTTCTGTGCGAGAAAGAAATAGCCTATTCCAAACAGACTCTGGGACAGTTGTGGGATGATGGATCCCAAAGTCATACAACCAGTAGGCCTAGGCTACATCATTTTTATTTATTTATTTACTTGATAAGTTATGAGGCTGATGCAACCGATCAGAATGTTTAGCTTAAAATGTTGATAAACTATTATTTCTTCACATTATAAGCGCAGCAATGCGGCCAAGGCAGTAGGCTACACGCAAATGTTCATTCCATAATGCAATTAGTGGGAAAACACAGTTGCCAAAAGCGGTTTCAAGTGACAGAGATGAAAATAGCTGTTAGAAATGTAGAAAGAGGGGAGATCTAAAGATGCAGCTAGCATGGGTTGCTAATATGACTAGGATTCAAGTTTGGCTACTGGACAAAGAAAGTTGATTTGAAAATGAATAGAACATGAGAGAGAGTCTACTGGTTTCAATGGTATATGGAAGTCTTTATAAAATAATTTAGGATATTCTACTTTTAAGCAAGGTAAGACATGCCTCATAGTATGAAGTAAAACTTTCAGGTTTCAAATAATTATGTATATGTTTTCAAAATGCATACTTCCTCCAGCTCATTGCTAAGTAGTGTGTGTGATGCGCTGAAGCCTGCCTGTCATTGCACTTGAATAGCGAATGGGAAGCGTGCTTCAATTACCAGTTGAGAAATAGGAGCTCTTTTTAATCATGGCCTTTAACACGAGATTGCATTTAGAATTGTTTTGCAATGATTGGGATTATAAAAGCACGTTTCACTCTAGCAGCAACAAACAAGCTGTTTGAGGAGCTGGACAGATTTTCCTCTCAAATAAAGGCTCTGTATCTGTATGTTGTGCGCGTGTGATATATTAGAAAAATACACACGCAGCAATTTAATTCCACATAATTATGCAAATTAACCGAATAGACAAGCAGGACCGGTCAAATGTATTTCCATCAATGAATAGGCTAAAAAGCATTATTTTGCAATGGGATTTTTTTATTCTCCTGGACGATTAGCCGGCGCCAATTTGTATTAAATTATTATAATATTTTTGGGTTCCAATTTTCTTTTATATATATTTTTGTATTTTTAATTTAACATTTATTTAACTAGGCAAGTCAGTTTAGAACAAATTATTATTTACAATGACGGCCTACCAGGGAACAGTGGGTTAACTGCCTTGTTCAGGGGCAGAACGGCAGATTTTGTTCCCTAGTCTGTATATGCGTACATCTATACCCCACAGTGTTTGAGGGGTGTGTGTGTTGTGTGCAGGGCCAGGGTGTGCTGTCAGACAAGCTGCGTAGTTTCAGCATGCAGGACCTGACTCTGATCAATGATGGGGAGGCGATGGGCCTGCACTCCTCTGACCCCCGCATGAGGAGAGATGCCTTGGATGACATGGCTACTGGAGCCAACACGCTGCCCCGCGCCAAGACCGCGCGCCAGAGTAGGTACCACACACACACACACACACACACACACACACACACACACACACACACACACAGTAGGAAGCACAGGGAAAGAATGGCTGCTGTACAGAACTCATCCGGAGCTCTTTGACTTCTCAAACAGCAGAAAGCCGTTATGAGATATCTGATGGCAAACATTTAGTAGTGAATTGCATACAAGTGTAACTTCATCACCTCATGTGCGCCGCACAACAGACTCGCTGATTGATATATAACACTATGGACTCACCAGCTCCCGCTTTCTGCTGTTGTGCTATTTACAAACATAGACATTACCTGCTCTACTGATCTGGGGAACAGTAAGCTTCATAATGTAATATAATGTGACCGGTGAAATGAAGAACGCAATCTGCTTTATTAAATTGACTGCAGGTATTTACTTAAGTTGCTACAAATATTCAAGAGAACTGCTCTCCCCTGTCAGATCAGTGGTCACAAAGGAAGAAGACAGGAAATGACAGCCATTTTAGTCATAGCATTACAGTATGCTGACTTGTCTTTGTACTATGTGCCCATTGTCTAATAGCTCTTATTGGTACAGGGTGGGAGGGAGGGGTCATGTGATTTAAAGCACTGCAGGATGCCAGGGAGGAAATTCTCCAGAGAGGGGGGAGGGCCATGTGATGTCAGTGGGGAGGAGGAGGGGGGTCTTTGTCTGACTGAATAGCTCAGTCGTTCTGTCTGTCTCTGTGGGCTTGGCAGTCTGTGACTACAGGGGGAAGAACTGAGGGAGGAAAGTAGAGAAAGGATGGAGAAAGGGAATAAATTGAGTTAAGGGGCACTGTGGGATGAAAGCCAGGAAAGGGGAAAACTGGTGTAGCAGAGAGACAGACTGATAGTCAGTCGGTAAAAGAGACCGAACAGGAAATAAAACAAGGGAGACAGTCATGTGGTTAAAGAGCAGGCTCCTGTTAGTAGCTGTAGGACTGGTGCCTGTTCCTTCAGTCTTGTTCAACAACCATGGGAGAATCTGTTGCATTTCCTTTATTCCTCACGTCCTCTCTCCTCACCTCCTTCTCAAAACCATTGGATAAGAAGATCAGAGTTCCCTCCCTTTTGACCTTCTCATCCAATAGGTTCTGAGAAAGAAGGAGAGGGGATGCGAGGAAGCAATTGAGTTTCTCCCAATGTGTCTGATTGGAGAACCTAGAAACCTGACACACTAGTGGGAATGTGATTTCACTCATTATGACAGCCCACAATCCCTCTCCTTATGACAGCCCACAATCCCTCTCCTTATGACAGCCCACAATCCCTCTCCTTATGACAGCCCACAATCCCTCTCCTAATGACAGCCCACAATCCCTCTCCTAATGACAGCCCACAATCCCTCTCTGTCCAATCCCACAGCAGCTCGTTCCTCATCTGCGGCTCCTCATCTCGACGAATCATCACAGCACAGCTCGGACCAATCAGACACCAGGAGCATCACCACAGAGCATTCTGATGAGGACATCGTGGAGAAGGTCCCTGTGAAACGCACGGCCAGCGTCAAGGCAACCAAGAAACCCTCCACTGCCAAGACCGAGGTACGGGCACACATACACACACAGTCTTGTATAACTAACCTTGTGGGGACACAGGATTTTGAATGGGACTGAATTCTATTTTCCCTAACCCTATGAAAATGGGCTACCTTGCTTGTAGTCCTAAGGAAACTTTGCAGTATTTTGTTTTTTTTATGTATTATTTATAACATTGTTAGCCCAGAAAATCTTAAGTGTTATTACATACAGCCGGGAAAAACTATTGGATATCAGAGCGGCGTCAACTTAACAGCACTACGACTTTCCCGAAGCGGACCCTTCCTTCGCACCCCCAAGGGCATTTGAACTGATCCCAGAGTTCGACCCAAAACAACACCGCCGGAGGAGAAGGAGTCGGAGTGGTCTTCTAGTCAGACTTAGGAGACGCACACACCACCCACCGAGTATATTACTCACTAAAGTCCAGTCCCTAGATAACAAAGTTGACGAGGTCAGGGCAAGGATTACTTTCCAGAGAGACGTTAGGGACTCTGTTTCACGGAAACTTGGCTCTCTTGGGATATGCTGTTGGAATCAGTACAGCCACCTGGATTCTCAGTGCATTGCGCCCGACAGGAATAAACATCTCTCCGGGAAGGAGAAAGGCGGGGGTGTATGTTTCATGATTAATGACTCATGGTTTAATTGTAACACCATACAGGAACTCAAGTCCTTTTGTTCACCTGACCTAGAATTCCTCACAATCAAATACATACCGTATTATCTCCCAAGAGAATTCTCTTTGGTTATTGTTACTGCCGTGTATATCCCCCCTCAAGCCGATACCACAGCTGCCCTCAAGGAACTGCACTGGACTTTATGCAAACTGACACCATATATCCTGAGGCTGAATTTATGGTAACTGGGGATTTTAACAAAGCAAATTTGAGGAAAAGCTTACCTAAATTCTGTCAGCATATTGACTGTAGCACTCACACTGGGAAAAATAATGGACCATTGTTACTCGAACTTCCGGGATGCATACAAG
>QNTS01022364.1:0-12660 GCA_003317085.1 Hucho hucho
CACACACACACACACACACACACACACACACACACACTTTCCACTTATACTTCCTTCAGAGAGGTTTACCTTTTCGATTCTCTCCTTCCATCTCCAACTGTTGGTTGTCTCCCCCCAGGCGTCCCACCAGGAGTTCTCCAAGCTGAAGCAGTCCAACTCGGAGGCTAATGATCGTGAGGAGGTGTTGAAGAAGCTGGCCTCAGCCCACGACAGCTACGTAGAGATCACCAGCAACCTCCGAGAGGGCACCAAGGTAACTGTCGGCAGTGGCTCCCAAAACAGTAGGGCTGTGCCCCCGAGGGGTCGGCAGGAGATGCGCCAGAGTCCGCACCCCCAAAAAAATATATACAGTACCAGTCAAAAGTTTGCACACTCCTACTCATTGAAGGGTTTTTCTTTATTTTTACTATTTTCTACATTGTAGAATAATAGGGAAGACATCAACACTATGAAATAAAGTAACAAAAAAAGTGTTAAACAAATCAAAATAAATTTTAGATTCTTCAAATAGCCACCCTTTGCCTTGATGACAGCTTTACACACTCTTGGCATTCTCTCAACCAGCTTCACCTGGAATGCTTTTCCAACAGTCTTGAAGGAGTTCCCATATATGCTGAGCACTTGTTGGCTGCTTTTCCTTCATGCTGTGGTCCAACTCATCCCAAACCATCTCAATTGGGTTGAGGTCGGGTGACTGTGGAGGCCAGGTCATCTGATGCAGCACTCCATCACTCTCCTCCTTTGTCAAATAGCCCTTACACAGCCTGGAGGTGAGTTAGGTCATTGTTCAGTTCAAAAACAAATGATTGTCCAACTAAGCGCAAACCAGATGGGATGGCATATCACTGCAGAATGCTGTAGTAGCCATGCTGGTTAAGTGTGCCTTGAATTGTAAATAAATCAGACAGTGTCACCAGCAAAGCACCATCACACCTCTTCCTCCATGCTTCACGGTGGGAACCACACATGTGGAGATCATCCGTTCACCTGCTCTGCGTCTCACAAAGACACAGCGGTTGGAACCAAAAATCTATAATTTGTACTCATCAGACCAAAGGACAGATTTCCACCGGTCTAATGTCCATTGCTCGTGTTTCTTGGCCCAAGCAAGTCTTCTTCTTATTGGTGTCCTTTAGTAGTGGTTTCTTTGCAGCAATTCGACCATGAAGGCCTGATTCACGCAGTCTCTTCTGAACAGTTGATGTTGAGATGTCTGTTACTTGAACTCTGTGAAGCATTTATTTGGGCTGCAATTTCTGAGGCTGGTAACTCTAATGAACTTATCCTCTGCAGTGATGTAACTCTGGGTCTTCCTTTCCTGTGGCGGTCCTCATGAGAGCCAGTTTCATCATAGCGCTTGATGTTTTTCGTGACTGCACTTGAAGAAACTTTCAAAGTTCTTGAAATTTTCTGGATTGACTGACCTTCATGACTTAAAGCAATGATGGACTGTCGTTTCTCTTTGCTTATCACCAGCAGCATACCACCCTACATCCCACTGCTGGCTTGCTTCTGAAGCTAAGCAGGGTTGGTCCTGGTCAGTCCCTGGATGGGAGACCAGATGCTGCTGGAAGTGGTGTTGGAGGGCCAGTAGGAGGCACTCTTTCCTCAGGTCAAAAAAAATATCCCAACGCCCCAGGGCAGTGTTTGGGGACATTGCCCTGTGTAGGGTGCCGCCTTTTGGATGGGATGTTAAACGGGTGTCCTGACTCTCTGAGGTCATTAAAGATCCCGTGGCACTTATCGTAAGAGTAGGGGTGTTAACCCCGGTATCCTGGCTAAATTCCCAAGCTGTCCTTCATACCATCATGGTCACCTAATCATCCCCAGCTTACAATTGGCTCATTCATCCCCCTCCTCTCCCCTGTAACTATTCCCCAGGTCGTTGCTGTAAATGAGAACGTGTTCTCAGTCAACTTACCTGGTAAAATAAATACATTTTAAAAATCTGAGCTATTCTTGCCATAATATGTACTTGGTCTTTTACCAAATAGGGCTATCTTCTGTATACCCCCCTACCATGTCACAACACAACTGATTGGCTCAAACGCATTAAGAAGGAAAGAAATTCCACAAATTAGTGTTCCCCAATGCTGGAAGGGGGGCCCCAAGTGAAAAAGTTTGGGAACCCCTTGCATAGGGAATGGCAGGAAGGTTTGTCTCTAAGGAACAGGTGGGTTGTCTCTAGGACTGTCTCCCGACAATACACAATAACAATTTGTTATAGCCCTAGAAAAACACAACTGATTCAATTTGATAAGGGCTTGATGATTGATTAACTTGAACCAGGTTTCCATCCAACCATTTCATGCGGATGAATTAACTGACGCATAAAAAAAAAACTCAAGATGGGGCTTATGGAAATCGAACGTCTGTAAAATTTCCCAATGTCATATTTAAAAAATAAAATATCTACACAAGGGTGGATCATTTTTTGGGCGGTGAAATAGATTATTCAACTAATTGCGGTGGATACACATTTATTGATGAAATAACCATGTCGAAGTAAACATGTAGTCAGGCGACGATATGTTCCGTTGTACTGCCACCACGATGTGGAAAAGCAGAGTTTACGATATTCTAAGTTGTATGAACTTCATAACTTATTTTTGAAACTTCATAGTAACTGATGATGGTTGAGTGATGAACTTCGTGCGAATTTCCAATAAATATTGAGGTTCATATTTGAGTGTTGGTGACATGATGATGAGGGCTTGGCTGACACTTTAAATGAATATATATTGGTCTTATCCGTATCTGATATAACCTACCCTGTCCATTTTATCAGCAAACTGTTTGAAGTGATGCATCAAAACCAGATTGTGCAAGTATGTAATTTATTGGTAGAGTTGAAAATGTAACGGAAACGCATTGAACTGCTGCTTTTTATTTGGTACGTGGAAACTTAACAGCGCAAGTGCTTTTATGTGCAGTACGTCACCACAGATTTTTATCTGCAACAAGTCATTTTGATGGAAACGTCTCTGGTTGGAAAATGCATATTTTAGAATATTCACATGAAAATCTGTTGCTTTTGGATGGAAACTTAGTTTATCAGTCTGACCAATCACTTTCTCTCGCTCTCTCTCTGTAGTTCTACAACGACCTCACAGAGATCCTGCTGAAGTTCCAGAACAAGTGCAGTGACATTGTCTTCGCCCGCAAGACAGAACGGGACGAACTGCTCAAGTGTGTGGTGGTGATGTCGTCTCTGTGATGATGATGCATCAATTATTATATTTGTAATAATCAAAAGTATTGTCTTATTAGTGAAATATCATTGATAACATCATGGGTTTTCTGTGATTGGTGATCAAATAAGATTGTTTTGGTCACATCCGCTGATTACAACCGCTGTAGACTTTACAGTGAAATGTTTACTTACGAGCCCATTCCAAACAGTGCAGAGTTAAAAAGGAAGACAAATATTTGCTAAATATATATATTTTTAATGTTAACACAATAAAACAATCCTATATACAAGGAGCACCAGTACCGAGGCAATGTGCAGGGGTACCAGTACCGAAGCAATGTGCAGGGGTACGAGGTAGATTAGGTAATACAGTATGTAGGTAGGCGTGAAAGTGACTAGGCTATCGAGATAGATAATAAACAGACTAGCAGCAGCGTGAGTGTGTGGGTAGAGTCTCTAGTGAGTGTTCACAGAGCCAGGGCAAGAGTTGGTACACAACAATTAAGATCTAGATAAGTAATAAAGGGGGGTCAATGTGAATTGTCAGGGTTGCCATTTGATTAACTTGTCTTGGGGGTGATTCATGTGCACAAGAAGTGACCATGACTGTCAACTGATGATGTGGTTGCCGTGGTAACCGCCGACTGACATTGCTGTTGTTTTGGTTACCCACCCAGGGACTTGCAGCAGAGCATCGCCAGGGAGCCCAGCGCCCCGTCCTTTAATGTCCCCGTCTACCAGACTAACCCTGCTCCCACTGCCGCCGACCCAACCCCTGCTCCCAGGACTGTCTTTGTAAGTAGCCAATCATCGATGGGCAGGTGGGAGGATCAAATCAGAGGGCAGCTCTGTACCAAAGAGGTGATTTGATTAAGGGACAGATAGACATTTACTGGGGGAGGGGTGGTCCAAAATAGGGGAGTTTTTAAATTATTTTTTTTATAATGGTTCACAGGAGAGGGTAGTGTTTTTTTGTTTCTTTATTTTTACTATTTTCTACATTGTAGAATAATAGGGAAGACATCAAAAATATGAAATGATACATGGAATTATGTAGTAACCAAAAAAGTGTTAAACAAATCAAAATATATTTGAGATTCTTTTAAAGTAACCACCTTTGTCTTCATGACAGCTTTGCACACTCTTAGCATTCTCTCAACCAGCTTAATGAGATCATCACCTGGAATGCTTTTCCAACAGTCTTGAAGGAGTTCCCACATATGCTGAGCACTTGTTGGCTGCTTTCCTTCCCACTGCGGTCCAACTCATCCCAAACCATCTCAATTGGGTTGAGGTCGGGTGATTGTGGAGGCCAGGTCATCTGATGCAGCACTCAATCACTCTCCTTCTTGGTCAAATAGCCCTTACACAGCCTGGAGGTGTTTTGGGTCATTGTCCTGTTGAAAAACAAATGATTGTCCCACTGAGGTTCAGTTAATTGCCGATTTCTGAGGCTGGTAACTCTAATGAACATCCTCTGCAGCAGAGGTAACTCTGGGTCTTCCATTCCTGTGGCGGTCCTCATGAGAGCCAGTTTCATCATAGCGCTTGATGGTTTTTGCGACTGCACTTGAAGAAACTTTCAAAGTAATTGAAATGTTCCGGATTGATTGAGCTTCATGTCTTAAAGTATTGATAGACTTGTAGTTTCTCTTTGCTTATTTGAGCTGTTGTTGTCATAATTTGGACTTGGTATTTTACCAAGTAGGGCAGTGGTACTGTAACTATTTCAAAAAATATATATTTATTTATTTATTTTATTTATTTATTTTGTTGGGGCCTTAGCCAAAACATTGTATGCTGATTTCACAAACAAGGAAGCTATTTTAAAGCTAATTTAAGGGATTGCAACTCTCAGACTTGACCATAACAAGACTCATAGAAGACATCGGTAAGCAACTGATTACTGACATATCCGTGGCGCCGTGTTTTAGTATTGCGCTTGACGAAAGCATGAATGTAAGTGACTGCCCAATTATGTGTTTGGGTCCGCTTCCTCTAAACGAGTCGTTGAGAGAATAACTTTTATGTTTACTGCCCCTTCAGGGACAAGCATGAGGAGGAGATATTCTGAAAGCCCTTGTTAAATTTTTTGCAGATTTTTAATGATATTGACTGGTCAAATCTGGCATCTGTGTGCACTGATGGAGTCCCAAGCATGCGAGGGAGGAGAAGGAACTCATAGGACTGATGAGAGAGCGGATATTCCCGAGTTTATGTTTCATTGTATCATTCATCAGGCAGCACTTGTGGCTAAACTCTGACTGTGACTTTACAGAATGTGTAGCAGCAAGTCATGAACACTGAATCACTGTCAATTCCGAGAGTTGCTGGCGGAAATACCAGACAGATTAAAGCTGGCTTTTTGAACTGACATCACCTGCCACCTGAACATGGTGAATCTCCAGCTCCAAGGGGAAACTAGAACTCTGGGCAAAATGCTGCGTGTGGTCACAGCATTTCACAATAAAATCACCACACTGTTCATACCTGACAGTTTGTTCATTTCCCAAAACTCAGAGCGGTCACCACATCCAACCCAGACATACAACATTTTAGCTGTGATGCATTTGTGCGTGTGTTGGAAGAGTTGGGAGTTGGAGTTCAAGATTCAAGGATATCATAGAGTACAAGGAGTTGTTCAACTTCATTGAGAACCCCTTTCATGTGCCAGTGTCATGTCTGACCCCAGTCATCACAGCCCTCTGTCCTGACCGTGCTGCAATAGTGAGAGAGTGGCGCTGCAGGCAAATGACACATTGCAAGGTGAACTAAGATCAGGTGTTACCCACTTCCTGGAGCCTTGTCAGAGTATCCACTTCTGAAGCAGTGTGTGCAAAAGGTGACATCATTTCTTGTCAGCACTTATTCATGTGAAGTGACATTTTCAACAATGAACATTTGAAACAAAAACAGAGAAACAGACTGACCAAATGCACGCCTGTATTGCCTCACAAGGATAGCAACAACAGACTATACATTTTAGAATGAATTCAGTCAAGGAGCAGAAGAGACATTTTCGCTCATCCAACTACTGAAGTAACCCTTAATATGGGTCTTATACATGGGATGTAGCCTATTGGATGTGTGTATGTATATATTTGTGATGTGCTGTACATCCAAATCAATGGCATGTGCTCTATTGCTCTGAATTTGCTCTCAATTGATAATTGATAATATTGGAAGAAAAATTACAACAAATGTAAAGATTTGTGAGGCCCTCTAAATGATTGCCTCAACCCAAAGTGGCCCCCTTACAAAACAGCCTTATTTCAGTGTTACTCACTATCTTCTGTATACCAACCCCTACCTTGTCACAACACAACTGATTGGCTCAAACGGATTATGGAAAGAAATTCCACAAATTAACTTTTTAACAAGGTTCACCTGTTAATTGAAATGCGTTCCAGGTGACTACCTCATGAAGCTGGTTGAGAGAATGCCAAAAGTGTGCAAAGCTGTCATCAAGGTGAAGGGTGGCTTCTTTGAAGAATCACAAATATAAAATATATTTTGATTTGTTTAACACTTTTTTGGTTACTACATGATTCCATATGTGTAATTTCATAGTTTTGATGTCTTCACTATTATTCTACAATGTAGAAAATAAAAAACCCTCATTCAAGACCTTAAGGTTATTTTTTTACTTAAAAAAATAGAATTATTTAACCTTTATTGAACTAAGCAAGTCAGTTAACATTCTTATCTACAATGACGGCCAAACCCTAACCCTGACGATGCTGGGCCAATTGTGCGCCGCCCTATGGGACTCCCAATCACGGCCGGTTGTGATACAGCCTGAAATCGAACCGGAGTCTGTAGAGATGCCTCTAGCACTGAGATGCAGTGCCTTAGACCGCTGCGCCACTCCGGAGCTCTGGTTCTTTTGACTGGTGATGTATGTTAAAGGTCAAATGCAGATGTTTTTATCTCTATCAAATCATTTCTGGTTAACAATTAAGTCCCTGAATGTCATTGTTTTCAAAAATAGCTTCTTTGCAAAGAGCAATTTCTCAAGCAGAAATTTTGCTAGGCCGGTTTGCAAGTGGGGAGGGGAAAACTGAAAACTAGCTGTTATTGGCAGAGAGGTTGCACAACACCTGCACAGGATCGGTACATCCGAACATCACACCTGCGGGACAGGTACAGGATGGCAACAACAACTGCCCGAGTTACACCAGGAACGCACAATCCCTCCATCAGTGCTCAGACTGTCTGCAATAGGCTGAGAGAGGCTGGACTGAGGGTTTGTAGGCCTGTTGTAAGGCAGGTCCTCACCAGACATCACCTGCAACAACGTTGCCTATGGGCACAAACCCACCGTCACTGGACCAGACAGGACTGGCAAAAAGTGCTCTTCACTGACGAGTCGCGGTTTTGTCTCACCAGGTGTGATGGTCGGATTCACGTTTATCGTCGAAGGAATGAGCGTTACACCGAGGCCTGTACTCTGGAGCGGGATCGATTTTGTAGGTTTAAGGCAGTAATTTTTAAACATTAAATACATTTTACAACTGTTATCATAATATATTGTGCCCCTACGGCCACTACTCTACTACAACACCATCCGTGTGTGTGCAGTGTGTTTGTACAGTATGTGTGTGTTTTGTACCTCGCTGTTCCATAAGGTGTATTTTTATCTGTTGTTTTTTTATCTGATTCTACTGCTGCATCAGTTACCTGATGTGGAATAGAGTTCCATGTAGCCATGGCTCTATGTAGTACTGTGTGCCTCCCATAGTCTGTTCTGGACTTGGGGACTGTGAAGAGACCTCTGGTGGTATGTCTTGTGGGGTATGCATGGGTGTCTGAGCTGTGTGCCTCCCATAGTCTGTTCTGGACTTGGGGACTGTGAAGAGACCTCTGGTGGTATGTCTTGTGGGGTATGTATGGGTGTCTGAGCTGTGTGCCAGTAGTTTTAGACAGACAACTGTGTTTAAGAATGTTTGCTCCTGATAACCAACAAAAAAAAGTCTGTGCTTTATCTACCTTCTCAAGGGAAACACGTTGGAAAATTCAAACCTATATTTGATGGAGAAGACGTGTTGTATGTTTTTGAACGATGTGCCATGCTGCCTTGTTGACAATATGACCGGGCAGCACAGATTACTGTTGGATTTGATCAGGCCGCTCCTCCTCAACGGTTCACACCGGTCAAACTCCACAGAGATAAACATGACTGTAATGTTGTCTCTTATTGTGAAAATATAATTTTTCAAGCAATCAATAAATTAAATGTTTATCACAAAGTGTTTACTATTTATCATTTTTTATTCTGATTTTTATTGACCTCTGATTTTCCCTTCTCTCCCGTTCCCAGCAGCCTCAGCAGCCCCAGGCGAAGGCCCAGCCGCCCCAGCGGCCCCCTCCCCCTGCCTTCCCCCCCCAGGCCGCCTCTCCACCCGGCAACCCTCCAGACAACCAGCCTCAACCAGGAAACCCCCCACCCATGGCCCCTCCCTCACAGGCACAGGGACCGCCTTACCCCACCTACCAGGGATACCCAGGGTGAATCAATCAATCAATATGTTTATTGTCCCAGTCGGCAGACTGTGTGAGTTGCACAACTGTTATCCGTCCGTTGTTCTAGTCACACTTCAATTGCTGTCTCTCTCTCTCACTCTTCTAACTATCCCTCTCTCCCCCTCTTCTAACTATCCCTCTCTCTCTGTCTCTCCTAACTCTCTGTCTCTCCTAACTCTCTGTCTCTCCTAACTCTCTGTCTCTCTCTGTCTCCAGGTATGCCTACCAGATGCCTATGGGTTATAACCCGTATGCCGCGTACGGCCAGTACAACATGCCCCCCGCTATGCAGCCCAACATGCAGCCCTACGTCCCCTATCAGCAGGCCCCAGCACCCGGACAGGGGGGCTTCCCCGTGCCCCCCCCCACACAGCAGCACCCCTACACCTACCAACAGCAGCCCCAGCACCCACCACATCAACCATACTACCCACAACAATAGCTACTGTGTAAACTCTATCAGTCCCCCTTTTCATCCCTTCCACCCCTCTGCTATCCCTCCTCCAACTGACAGCAGAAACCGTCATACTACCCCCTGCAATAAATTCTCGATCTCTCTCCCTCCCGCTTTCCCTCCTTCCCTCCCTACTCTACCCTTACTCTATCCCATCACCCTTGTTTCATTTGTTTTTCATTATAATTATTCTAATTGTTACCTTGATTATTTTATTTAATTCCTAACTTCTCGTCCTGGTCTAACTGGTTTCTTGGTAGGGGCGGGGCCTCTTTAGAACACTAAAAAACAAAACAAAAACACAACATTCTATTGTCACATATACCGGACATGTGCAGTGATGTGTTGTTTCCCAGGGTCAGTCATAGTAGTACGCCGCCCCTGGAGCAAATTAGGGTAAAGTGCCTTTCTCAAGGACACATCAACAGATTTTTCTCCGCTAGCTTTCGGTTACTGGCCCAACACTTTCACTGCATTCTGGGATGAGGGGGCGTGGTCTGATTCCTTATTTGGGAGCGGGTGGATGGTTCCGTACCATGTCACTGATTTGAGGAACCCGAGGACCCAAGGTTGTGTTCAGGAGTGCGAATGTACGACTTGAACAAATGTTCCTTGTCTGTTATCAAACCGTTTTGCTACTGAATACGACCCAGCTCTGATCACCCAGCTAATTTGCCCGGCGCTTCTATTACAACTATAACCTATTTTTCTAATGAATAATACTGATGTACTGATCCAATGAAAACAGCCTGTAGGCTTTCTCATTTAGTTGAGGACCGTTGGAGATGCATTATTCTCTCCTACAATCAGAGTACGGCTGTAGATGTTTTTCTGGGATAAAGATTATTAGATACAGGGCCTTCAGAAAGTATTCACACCCCTTGACTTTCTCCACATTGTGTTGTGTTACAGCCGGGATTTAAAATGGATTACATTTAGATTGTTTTGGCCCCCCTCGAAGTGGAATCATGTCTTTTTTAAAATGCTTTACAAATTAATTAAAAATGAAAAGTTGAAATGTCTTGAGTCAGTATGTATTCAAACCCTTTTATGTCAAGCTTAATTAAGTTTCATGGAATCACTCAGTAAGTGTTTTAACATGATTTCTGAATAACTACATCATCTCTGTACCCCAAACAGGTAAAAGTCCCTCAGTCGAGCAGTGAATTTCAAACACTTGGTTCAACCACAAAGACCAAGGAAGTTGTGCAATGCTTCGCAAAGAAAGGCACCTATTGGTAGATGGGTAAAAAAAAATAAGAAAAAAAGCAGAAATTGAATATCACTTTGATCATGGTGAAGTTATTAATTACACTTTGGATGGTGTATCAATACACCCAGTCACTACAAAGATACAGACGTCCTTCCTAACTCAGTTGCCAGAGAGAAAGGAAACTGCTCAGGGATTTCATCATGAGGCCAATGGTGACTTTTAAAACAGTTAGAGTTTAATGGCTGTGATAGGAGAAAACTGAGGATGGATCAACAACATTGTAGTTACTCCACAATGCTAACCTAAATGACGGAGTGAAAAGAAGGAAGCCTGTACAGAATACAAATATTCCAAAACATGCATCCTGTTTTGCAACAAGGCACTAAAGTAATACTGCAAAAAAAATGTGGCAAAGCAATTATCTTTATCCTGAATACAAAGCGTTATGTTTGGGACGAATACAACACATCACCGAGTACCACTCATCATATTTTGAAGCAGAGGGGGTTGCTTCATCATGTTATGGGTATGCATGTAATCGTTAAGGAAGTGGGGGGGTTTCAGGATAAAGAAATTAACAGAATGGATCTAAGCACAGGCAAAATCCTAGAGAAAAACCTGGTTGTCTGTATTCCACCAGACACTGGGAGATGAATTCACCTTTCAGCAGGACAATAACCTAAAACACGATAACAAAGTTACACTGGATTTGCTTACCAAGATGACAGTGCATGTTCGTGAGTGGCCGAATTACAGTTTTGACATAAATCTACATGAGAACCTAGGGCAAGACCTGAAAATGGTTGTTTATCATTGGTCAACAACCAATTTGACAGAGCTTGAAGAATTGTTAAATGAATAATGGGCAAATGTTGCACAATCTTAGTGTGGAAGTGCTTAGACTTCCCCGGAAAGACTCACCGCTGTAATCACTGCCAAAGGTGCTTCTACAAAGTATTGACTCGGGTGTGAATACTTATGTAAATGAGATATTTCTGTATTCCATTTTCAAATAAATTAGCAAAAATGTCTAAAAACATGTTTTCACCTTGTCATTATGGGGGTATTGTGTGTAGATGGGTGAGAGAGAAAAAGTCCATGTGATCCATGGATCAATGTGGAATAAGTCAAGGCCTGTGAATACTTAGTGAAGGCTCTGTGTGTGTGTGTGTGTGTGTGTGTGTGTAATATATATATATATATATATATATAAAGAATGTATGTGGTTAACCAAACAGACTGTTTCTCTTTCTCTCTGTGGTTCTAATGTGATTAAACACTTCTGGAGACCAGACACCTGTGTGTGCAGTTTGCTGAGTCTACTTTATCCAGGAACATTGTCTTTGATCTTCAGAACCATCGACTTGTACATTCATATACCATTTATACTTCCTTGTCCAGTCTGCTGAAAGCTACTGATGTAGTGTTCCTGTAGTTAAAGGAAGTAGCCAGGAGAGGCATGGCCCTGAGAGCAGTGCATCTAGCAAGATGGTTGGAACTGCCACCAACCTGAGATAAACGGATGGGATAGATACAGGATTCTAGTGCCCAAAAGCCAGTTTTAGCATAGGCAGTGCCATTGAGGACTTTCACCATTTTGAAGTAGTCAACTGGTTGGGACTTCCTATGGGTTAATGAAGGATCACATAATTCCATCCAGGTCACAAGGAGGGATCAGCCAATGAATTGTACTTGTGAGCAAACATTCCATAACTGCTGGTGGCAGTAAATCACCTGTTCAAACAACACCCTCCAGGTGGCAGTATGCACCCTTTCAGTTAGTTTACCAACTCATATAAGTAGTAGAAGAAGAAAACTTACCACTTGAAAATGGAGATGACATCAGTGGTGCTGCGCTCAGAGGTACAATGATGTGACGTCTATCTAAGTCTACAAGGTTATTCACCTGTCTCACTTATTTACACGCACGCACGCACACACACACACAGTTATTTTATTTAAATATACCACCAATCACACACCTAACCTCCTGAACTCCGGGCGTCTCCAGGTAAGTTATTATGCAAATGAATTCCTCTGAGGTCATGATCTCATCCAATCACAATTTCCCGCTAGTCATTTCCAACAGACATCTCCAGATATATTAACTTGGTGTGTGTGTGTGTGTGTGCGTCCGTGCGTGCGTGCGCGTGTGTGTGCGCATTGACATAAACTTAGAAAACGTGTATGTGTGGGAGTCTGACAGATTGGCGCCCAGTGTGAGGTCGGCTCAGAATGACTCTGCGTCCCTCTCTCTCCTCTCTCCATCTATCTCTC
>QNTS01022488.1:0-10223 GCA_003317085.1 Hucho hucho
CCACAGGTGTTCTGCCCCAATGTAATACCACAGGTGTTCTGCCCCAATGTAATACCACAGGTGCTCCAGAGCCTGCAGACACAGACATTTCCTTGTGAATTCCGTAAGAAGTTTGTCTTGGAGGTAAGGACTGGTGACAACTGTCCGTTTTGCCTGTCTATACAAGTTGTTTTAGCGCGAGAACACAGACGTCTTCATTTTGTTTCCGTATGTTGTCCTCCTGCAGCATAAAGTCATCTGGAAAATGCTGTCCAAGTCGCCTGCGAACCGACAAAACGCCAAAGAAATTGCTGCACTCCTGAAAAGCGACCTGCTCGGAAACCAAACCGAACTGCAACAGAAAACTGTATGACATGTCGTAGGGTAGTGGCTTGAAATGCTTTTTTTGGTAAAGCCGTGATGTCAGTGATGATGTCACACGTCCTACTACAAGACAGAGCATATAGTGATGATGTCATGCCTCAACTGAAGCAGTAAACTACGAGGGGGGGACTTTTAGCACTTATCTTCTCACTTTGTTTCTGCTGTACGATTTCTCAAATGTGATAAGTTGGTGATTTACATGGAATAGAGGGTAAATGGTAATATTACGGTAATATTAATATTATGTGTAGGAAAAATGTACGAATTCTCAAATGTGATCACTTTTAAAAGTTTGTGATTTACATGGAATAGAGGGTAAATGTTCTAGCTTCAGGAACAGACAAGGACATCTCTAGCCTGAGGAACAGAAAAAACACTGCAGCGATTGTGAACGAAGACTGTATTGGGTGACTGATCTAGTCAGTAATCAGTAATGTACAGAGTTGAAATTATGTCCATTTTATTGTGATCATCATTTCTACTAATTAACTTTCTACTGGTAAACAAGGGGACATTGACATAAATCATGGAGTTTATTTAAAAGTAAATGAAAAACATAACATTGCATGTTCTCACAGGAAAATGGGTAATCATATGGTTTCTTCCTAATGTGGCAAGTCTTTTCACAACTGTGCAACTTGTGTGCTATTTTAATTAACGTGATTTTAAAATGTAAATGTTACAGACGCACATCTTTATACAGTATAAAGAGCTGATGAAATCAATGTCCCAACACCAATGTTGTTAAGGTGTTTTTATTTTATGGAGGAAATGTCTACTATTAAAACCATAAAAGCCTGTTCCTCGATGTCTAGAAGAGAAGTATACTTTGTAACACATGGGGGGGGGGGGGCAGGCAGTCTCGGTCTTGTTGTTATATGGCAGTTACAGCGCCTTCAGAAAGTATTCATACCCCTTTGACATATAGCTTATTCTCTTACGTTACAGCCTGAATTCAAAACGGATTAAATATTTTTTTTATCTACACACAATACCCTATAATGACAAAGTGAAAACATGTTTTTTTTTTTTTTTTTTAAATGTTTGCTAATAAATTGAAAATGAAAAATCTAATTGACGTAAGTATTCACAGCCCTGAGTCAATCCATTTTAGAAGCACCTTGGGCAACGAGCACCCAATGGATGCGCCATCAGCAGCGTTTACCGTGAATTCGGTCTCCGCGAAGCAGGGACGTGACCAACGAGTGTAGCGTTGAACCTCCGCGATACCGATTGACTCGAGCTCTTAGCAGGGCCCTTCAAGAGTTTTTTGTCGGGGATTGTTGGTGATATTTGCGGGCAAAAAGGATTGATTCTGACATTTGCGGCAATTCTGACATTTTTGTATGGCAATATGCAATGATTTTGTCACAAATGCGACGACGAGGGGGAAAAAGGTTGTTGACGTGTGGCTTGAGTCAACCATTTGACGTGGTCAATGGGGGGATTGGTTGAAATGGTGAGCCCTGTTTTTATGTGCTGCGGTGATGGGTCTGTTTTATGCAATAATATTGCGACGATTTGACTGTTTTATGCAGAAAAAAAGTGGGTGATGCATGTCCTTGCATAATATGCAGGAAATTGTTGATTTACTCCTCTCAAACTTGCTATTTTTTATAAAGCTTTGGTGATTTTAAGATGTATTTCCAAGTGGTCTCAGGAGCCAAACCTTTTATCGACAGTCTTGACTACTTCACGACTGCATTGGGCAGACATACAAAAAAAAATGCCTTCATTGAGAGGAGGCTTGGTTTTTAATCAAATAAAACAAAATTGAAAAAAAGCCGTTTTTCATGTTTCTAAATACGAAGTATACAGGCACCGAAAGCACATTCGGCTTCTCTTGTTCTATGCACATATGGGCAGTGTGCGTCACGGCTGGATAGGCTGCGTTGTGCTGTCAAAATCCATACCATACATAGCCTTACCGCTAAAACCAGCTTTTGGTTGGTCTTAAATATCCCTGGCAGCGCTGCCTGAAATTAGCACTTTGGATCAAATACCCCCCACCCCCCTCCATCTGAGCACAAGCGAGTTTATAGAAAACAGGTCAATCTCCGAACCTGTTATTAGGGCCGGAAAATCCAAGTGTGACATTTTTTTATATGACAAGATTTCAAACAAACGTGCGTTTGACGTAAAAAAAATAGAAAAATAGAGCCCTAGTCTAAATAAAGTTGATGGCACAGTGGGTAACACATGCAGACAAGGCAACTTAGACTATGGAGGGTTTTATGCACAGCTGGATAAAGATCCAATGTACAGAGAAAAGGGGGAATGTCCACTCGGTTATACTGCTCACAAACTGCTCATGTTTCGCATTAGAGCCATGTAGCCTACGTTCTCACCATGAACCCATGGATGGTGAATATTTCTAATACCTTTGTTTTTTTATCAATCTGCTTTGGACAGTTGTTGCTCAATAAACGATGTGACCTAGAATGACGTTGTAAACAACAGCCAGCTTTCCCGGGATATAGACATGTCTTAAATGGGCCGAAAGCTTAAATTCTTGTTAATCTAACTGAAGTGTCCAATTAACAGTAGCTATTAAAGCAAAAAAAAAAAGATCATGCTGTTGTTTGAGGAGAGTGCACAACAACAAAAACCTTTTATCAAGGCAACAGGTTTGATACATTCACCTCTGAAGGTAAATAATGTACTTACATTCAGTAATCTTGCTCTGATTTGTCATCCTGAGGGTCCCAGAGATAAAATGTAGTGTAGTTTTGTTTGATAAAATACTTTTTTTTTTTTTTGCAAGTCCAATCCTCTAACCACTAGGCTACGTCTGTCATATTCTACAATGATATGCAATAGGCTTCATCCCTCAGTACAAAAGTTAAGATATTATGATGTCATTTACATTTTTATTGATCTACAGCTCATAGACATTGGGTTATTTCCTCTGGATAGGACTCATTAGGACTAAAGCAAGACTAATACTACAGCTAATACTATAAGTACCTAATACTACAGCGAATACTATAATTAACTAAATACTACAGCTAATTCTATGAGTACCTAATACTACAGCTAATACTAAACTAACTAATACTAGAGCTAATTCTATAAGTACCTAATACTGTAGCTAATACTATAAGTACCTAATACTGTAGCTAATACTATAAGTAACTAATACTACAGCTAATACTATAAGTAACTAATACTACAGCTAATAATATACAGTGGGGAGAACAAGTATTTGATGCTTTGTAAGTAGGGAAACCTCCAAAATCGGCAGTGTATCGAATACTTGTTCTCCCCACTGTAAGTAACTAATACAACAGCTAATACTATAAGCACCTAATACTGTAACTAATACTATAATTAACTAATACTACCACTAATACTACACGTAACTAATACAACAGCTATTACTATAGCTAACTTATACTACAGCTAATACTATAAGTACTTAATACTGTAGCTAATACTATAAGTACCTAATACTACAGCTAATACTATAATTAACTAATACTACAGCTAATTCTATAATTAACTAATACTACAGCTAATACTATAAGTACCTAATACTACAGCTAATACTATTATTAACTAATACTACAGCTAATTCTATAACTACCTAATACTGTAGCTAATACTATAAGTACCTAATACTGTAGCTAATACTATAAGTAACTAATACTACAGCTAATACTTAAAGTAACTAATACTACAGCTAATAATATAAGTAACTAATACTACAGCTATTACTATAGCTAACTGATACTATAGCTAATACTATAAGTAACTAATATGACAGCTAATACTATAAGTACCTAATACTGTAGCTAATACTATAAGTAACTAATACTACAGCTAATAATATAAGTAACTAATACTACAGCTATTACTATAGCTAACTGATACTATAGCTAATACTATAAGTAACTAATATTACAGCTAATACTATATGTACCTAATACTGCAGCTAATACTATAAGTAACTGATACTACAGCTAATACTATAGCTAACTAATACGACAGCTAATACTACAAGTAACTAACACTACGGGTATTACTATAAGTACTTAATACTGTAGCTAATACTATAAGTACCTAATACTGTAGCTAAAACTTTAAGTAACTAATACTACAGCTAATACTTAAAGTAACTAATACAACAGCTAATACTATAAGTACCTAATACTGTAACTAATACTATAATTAACTAATACTACAGCTAATAATATAAGTAACTAATACAACAGCTATTACTATAGCTAACTGATACTACAGCTAATACTATAAGTACTTAATACTGTAGCTAATACTATAAGTACCTAATACTACATTTATTACTATAATTAACTAATACTACAGCTAATACTATAAGTACCTAATACTACAGCTAATTCTATAACTACCTAATACTGTAGCTAATACTATAAGTACCTAATACTGTAGCTTATACTATAAGAACCTAATACTGTAGCTAATACTATAAGTAACTAATACTACAGCTAATAATATAAGTAACTAATACTACAGCTATTACTATAGCTAACTGATACTATAGCTAATACTATAAGTAACTAATATTACAGCTAATACTATAAGTACCTAATACTGTAGCTAATACTATAAGTAACTAATACTACATTTAATACTATAATTAACTAATACTACAGCTAATACTATAAGTACCTAATACTACATTTAATACTATAATTAACTAATACTACAGCTAATACTATAAGTACCTAATACTACAGCTAATAAAATTATTAACTAATATTACAGCTAATACTATAAGTAACTAATACTACAGCTAATAATATAAGTAACTAATACTACAGCTATTGCTATAGCTAACTGATACTACAGCTAATACTATAAGTAACTAATATTACAGCTAATATTCTATGTACCTAATACTGCAGCTAATACTATAAGTAACTAATCCTACAGCTAATACTTAAAGTAACTAATACTACAGTTATTAATATAAGTAACTAATACTACAGCTAATAATATAAGTAACTAATACTACAGCTAATACTATAAGTCATAGTTCATGTGAGATTCAATTACATTATGAAGGGCAGCTCAGAACAGCTGAAGATGGATTTTAAAGAACTGATTGGTTCTCTGCTTGACACCAACAAAGCCCCATAATATCTGTCCCTGTGCGCTCCCTAAATCTTTGCATTGAACATTTCAGCAGACTTCTAGCCCTCCGTAACTGGCTACGAGACTATTGCAGCTCTGTGGGTGTGAAATTTAGGGACAATTTTGACACCTTCTGGAAACAAAACACGTTTTATAAGGAGGATGGGATCCACCCAAATCATTTGGGTACCTGGATCCTTTCACAGCATTACAAGGCTGCGTTGAGACAATGACTTATCAATGACCCAAGCCCAGCTCATTTAACCCCTACCATTGTGTGGCTGAGTTGTCACAATGCTGCAGCAGATGTACATTATCCCAGGGGGCGCTGGAAGACACAATGTAAGTAACCTAATTTATGTCCCTCTAACTGCACTGAATACCTCTGCTGATCCTACAGCTGTTGTAGGCACTAATCATGTGCCTATGAACCAGATTTATACCAGATTTAAAAATAGCCCACTTCAACATACACTACCGTTCAAAAGTTTGGGGTCACTTAGAAATGTCCTTGTTTTTGAAAGAAAAGCACATTTTTTGTCCATTAAAATAACATCAAATTGATCAGAAATACCGTGTAGACATTGTTAATGTTGTAAATGACTATTGTAGCTGGAAACGGCAGATTCTTAATGGAATATCTACATAGGCGTACAGAGGCCCATTATCAGCAACCATCACTCCTGTGTTCCAACGGCACGTTGTGTTAGCTAATCCAAGTTTATAATTTTAAAAGGTGAATTTATCATTAGAAAACCCTTTTGCAATTATGTTAGCACAGCTGAAAACTTTAGTTCTGATTAAAGAAGCAATAAAACTGGCCTTCTTTAGACTAGTTGAGTATCTGGAGCATCAGCATTTGTGGGTTCGATTACAGGCTCTAAATGGCCAGAAACAAATAACTTTCTTCTGAAACTTGTCAGTCTATTATTGTTCTGAGAAATTAAGGGGATTGTGAGAATGTGAGAAATTGCCAAGAAACTGAAGATCTCGTACAATGCCGTATACTACGACCTTCACAGAACAGCGCAAACTGGCTCTCACCAGAATAGAAAGAGGAGTGGGAGGCCCCCGGTGCACAACTGAGCAAGAGGACAAGTACATTAGAGTGTCTAGTTTGAGAAACAGATGCCTCACAAGTCCTCAACTGGCAGCTTCATTAGATAGTACCCGCAAAACACCAGTCTCAACATCAACAGTGAAGAGGCGACTCCGGGATGCTGGCCTTCTAGGCAGAGTTGCAAAGAAAAAGCCATATCTCAGACTGGCCAATAAAAACAAATGATTAAGATGGGCAAAAGATCACAGACACTGGACAGAGGAAGATTGAAAAAAAGTGTTATGGACAGACAAATCTAAGTTTGAGGTGTTCGGATCACAAAGAAGAACATTCGTGAGATGCAGAAAAATTGAAAAGATGCTGGAGGAGTGCTTGACGCCATCTGTCAAGCATGGTGGAGGCAATGTGATGGTCTGGGGGTGCTTTGGTGGTGGTAAAGTGGGAGATTTGTACAGGGTAAAAGGGATCTTGAAGAAGGAAGGCCATCACCCCATTTTGCAACGCCATGCCATACCCTGTGGACGGCACTTAATTGGAGCCAATTTCCTCCTACATCAGGACAATGACACAAAACCCAATGATAATGCTAATTAATTTAATGATTTTTTTCATTGGCAAGATTTGCAAACTAAGGCATGACATGCCAGCAACAAATGCTGACAGTACACATCCAAGTAAAGCTTATCAAATGATGAAAGACAAGCATTATAATTTTGAATTCCGTAAAGTGAGAATGGAAGAGGTGAAAAAATTATTGTTGTCTATCAACAATGACATGCCACCGGGTTCTGACAACTTGGATGTAAAATTACTGAGGATAATAGCAGACGATATTGCCACATCTTCAATTTAAGCCTACTAGAGAGCGTGTGCCCTCAGGCCTGGAGGGAAGCAAAAGTCATTCCCCTACCTAAGAATAGTAAAACCCCCGTTACTGGCTAAAATAGCCGACCAATCAGCCTGTTACCAAACCATAGTAAACTTCTGGAAGAAATTGTGTTTGACCAGATACAACGCTATTTCACAGTAAACAATTTGACAACAGACTTTCAGCACGCTTATAGGGAAGGACACTCAACAAGCACAGCACTTACACAAATGACTGATGATTGGCTGAGAGAAATTGATGATAAAATGATTGTGGGGTCTGTCTTGTTAGACTTCAGTGCAGCTTTTGACATTATCGATCATAGTCTGCTGCTGGATAAACGCAGGTGTTCTGGCTTTACACCCCCCTGCTATAATGTGGATAAAGAGTTACCTGTCTAACAGAACACAGAGGGTGTTCTTTAATGGAAGCATTTTCAACAGAATCCTGGTAGAATCAGGAATTCCCCAGGGTAGCTGTTTAGGCCCCTTGCTTTTTTCAATCTTTATTAATGACATGCCACTGGCCTTGAGTAAAGCCAGAGTGTCTATGTATGCGGATGACTCAACACTATACAGGTCAGCTACTACAGCAACTGAAATGACTGCAACACTTAACAAAGAGCTGCAGTTAGTATTCAGAATGGGTGGCAAGGAATAAGTTAGTCCTAAATATTTCTAAAACTAAAAGCATTGTATTTGGGACAAAACATTCACTAAACCCTAAACCTGAACTAAATCTTGTAATAAATAATGTGGAAATTGAGCAAGTTGAGGTGACTAAACTGCTTGGAGTAACCCTGGATTGTAAACTGTCAAGGTCAAAACATATTGATACAACAGCAGCTAAAATGGGGAGAAGTCTGTCCATAATAAAGTGCTGCTCTACCTTCTTAACAACACTATCAACAAGGCAGGTCCTACAGGCCCTAGTTTTGTCGCACCTGGACTACTGTTCAGTCGTGTGGTCAGGTGCCACAAAGAGGGACGTAGGAACATTACAATTGGTATAGAACAGGGCAGCACGGCTGGCCCTTAAATGTACACAGAGAGATAGCATTAATAATATGCATGTCAATCTCTCCTGGCTCAAAGTGGAGGAGAGATTGACTTCATCACTACTTGTTTTTGTAAGAAGTGTTGACATGTTGAATGCACCGAGGTGTCTGTTTAAACTACTAGCACACAGCTCAGACATCCATGCATACCCCACAAGACATGCCACCAGAGGTCTCTTCACAGTCCCCAAGTCCAGAACAGACTATGGGAGGTGCACAGTACAAACTTCCTCTCACTGTCAACTGCATTTATTTTCAGCAAACTTAACATGTGTAAATATTTGTATGAACATAACAAGACTCAAAAACTGAGACATAAACTGAACAAGTTCCAGAGACATGTGACTTACAGAAATTGAATAATGTGTCCCTGAACAAAGGGGGGGTTGGGGGTCAAAAGTAACAGTCAGTATCTGGTGTGGCCACCAGCTGCATTAAGTACTGCAGTGTATCTCCTCTTCATGGACTGCACCAGATTTGCCAGTTCTTGCCGTGAGATGTTACCCCACTGTTACCCCATGTTACCCCACTGTTACCCCACTGGGGGGAATGGCCCTAGCCCTCACCCTCCGATCCAACAGGTCCCAGACGTGCTCAATGGGATTGAGATCCAGGCTCTTCCCTGGCCATGGCAGAACACTGACATTCCTGTCTTGCAGGAAATCACGCACAGAACGAGCAGTATGGCTGGTGGCATTGTCATGCTGGAGGGTCATGTCAGGATGAGCCTGCAGGAAGGGTACCACATGAGGGAGGAGGATCTCTTCCCTGTAACGCACAGCGTTGAGATTGCCTGCAATGACAACAAGCTCAGTCCGATGATGCTGTGACACACCGCCCCAGACCATGACGGACCCTCCACCTCCAAATCGATCCCGCTCCAGAGTACAGGCCTCGGTCTTAACGACCGTTCCACAGGTGCATGTTCATTAATTGTTGATGGTTCATTGAACGACATGGGAAACAGTGTTTAAACCCTTTTACAATTAAGATCTGTGAAGTTATTTAGATTTTTTTTACGTGCTGAAAAAGGACTGATGAGCGGCTGGCGTACAGCTCAGACACCCATGCATACCCCACAAGACATGCCACCAGAGGTCTCTTCACAGTCCCCAAGTCCAGAACAGACTATGGGAGGCACACAGTACTAAATAGAGCCATGACTACATGGAACTCTATTCCATATCAAGTAACTGATGCAAGCAGTAGAATCAGATTTTAAAAAAGCAGGTAAAAATAAACATTATGGAACAGCGGGGACTGTGAAGCAACACAAACATAGGTACAGACACATGCACACAAACACATGATAACATATGCACTATACACACACGTACACATGGATTTTGTATTGTAGATATGTGTTAGTAGAGTAGTGGCCTGAGGGAACACAATATGTTGTGAAAAGTGTTATGAAATATAATGTCATGTAATATTTTGAATTGTATATAACTACCTTAATGTTGTAGCTGCTGCCTTGGCAGAAACTAATGGGGATCCATAATAAACCCCAGGAAGAGTAGCTGCTGCCTTGGCAGGAACTAATGGGGATCCATAATAAACCCCAGGAAGAGTAGCTGCTGCCTTGGCAGGAACTAATGGGGATCCATAATAAACCCCAGAAAGAGTAGCTGCTGCCTTGGCAGGAACTAATGGGGATCCATAATAAACCCCAGGAAGAGTAGCTGCTGCCTTGGCAGGAACTAATGGGGATCCATAATAAACCCCAGGAAGAGTAGCTGCTGCCTTGGCAGGAACTA
>QNTS01023804.1:0-12469 GCA_003317085.1 Hucho hucho
CGCACCAGAGTCCCAGTGCGCATCGCGAGCCCAGTATGGCCTGTTCCTGCTCCCCGCACCAGAGTCCCAGTGCGCATCGCGAGTCCAGCACAGCCTGTTCCTGCTTCACTCACCAGAACCCCTGTGTGTATCGTGAGCTCAGCACAGCCTGTTCCTGCTTCATGCACCAGGTCCCCTGTGCGCATCGCGAGTCCTGCACAGCCTGTTCTTCGTACCAGGTTTCTAGGGTGTCGTACCAGCCTGGTATGAACTGTTCCGGCTTCTAGCCCCGGGCCTCCGGTGCGTGATCTCGGGCCAGCACAGCCGGCACTGGAGCCGCCACCTAGGACAAAGAGACCCACCCGAGGACCCCCCCATGGACTTTTTGGCGCGGTCGGAGTCCGCGCCTTTGGGGGGGGGTAATGTCACGTCCAGGCCTGGTTTAGCAGGCTGGTGTTTAGTTTGTCTTTTGTTTAGGAGGGTTTTGTGTTCTAGGTTTTGTATTTCTATGTTGGGGAAATGGATCCCAATTAGAGGCAGCTGATTGTCGTTACCTCTAATTGGGAACCATATATATGTTTGTGGTTTTCACTGGGGTTTTGTAGGTCATTGTTTGTAGTAATATGTTTAGTGGTGTGTGCAAGTTTAGCCACACCGGAGTTACGATCTTTATTTGTTTATTGTTTTGCCAGTTACGTAAAATAAAGTATGTATACTGGATACCTCGCTGCATCTTGGTCCGTCCCTATAGAAGATCGTGACAGACACCCGATGCTTGAAGTCAGTGAGGGAGATATAAGTCTCCAGCTTCAGTGATTTTTGCAATTCGTTCCAGTCATTGGCAGCAAGGAACTGGAAGGAAAGGCGGCCAAAGCAGGTGTTGGCTTTGGGGATGACCAGTGAAATATACCTGCTGGAGTGCGTGCTACGGGTGGGTGTTGCTATAGTGACCAGTGAGCTGAGATAAGGCAGAACTTTACCTAGCAAAGACTTATAGATGACCTAGAGCCAGTGGATTTGGCGACGAATATGTAGCGAGGACCAGCCAACGAGAGCATACAGGTCGCAATGGTGGGTAGTATATGGGGCTTTGGTGACAAAACGGATGGCACTGTGATAGACTGCGTCCAATTTTCTGAGTAGAGTGTTGGAAGCTATTTTGTAAATGACATTGCCGAAGTCAAGGATCGACAGGATAGTCAGTTTTACGAGGGTATGTTTGGCAGCATGAGTGAAGGAGGTTTTATTGCGAAATAGGAAGCCGATTCTAGATTTAATTTTGGATTGGAGAAGCTTACCATGAGCCTGGAAAGAGAGTTTACAGTCTAGCCAGACACCTAGGTATTTATAGTTGTCCACATATTCTAAGTCAGAACCGTCCAGAGTAGTGCGGGCGGGCGGGTGCGGGCAGCGATCGGTTGAAAAGCATGCATTTAGTTTTACTAGCATTTAAGAGCAGTTGGAGGCCACGGAAGGAGTGTTGTATGGCATTGAAGCTCGTTTGGAGGTTTGTTAACAGTGTCCAAAGAAGGGCCAGATGTATACAGAATGGTGTCGTCTGCGTAGAGGTGGATCAAAGAATCACCCGCAGAAAGAGCGACATCATTGATATATATACAGAGAAAAGAGTCGGCCCGAGAATTGAACCCTGTGGCATCCCCATAGAGACTGCCAGAGGTCCGGATAACAGGCCCTCCGATTTGACAGACTGAACTCTATCTGAGAAGTAGTTGGTGAACCAGGCGAGGCAGTCATTAGAGAAACCAAGGCTGTTGAGTCTGCCGATGAGAATGCAGTGATTGACAGAGTCGAAAGCCTTGGCCAGGTCGATGAAGACGGCTGCACAGTACTGTTTTTTATCAATGGCGGTTATGATATCGTTTAGGACCTTGAGCATGGCTGAGGGTCACCCATGACCAGCTTGGAAACCGGATTGCATAGCGGAGAAGGTACGGTGGGATTTGAGATGGTCGGTGATCTGTTTGTTCACTTGGCTTTCGAAGACTTTAGAAATGCAGGGCAGGATGGATATAGGTCTGTAACAGTCTGGACTTGGGCCAGTTGCTGCGTGGGGTGCAGAGCTGTTGGCCGGGGTTAGGGTAGCCAGGTGGAAAGCGTGGCCAGCCGTAGAGAAATGCTCAATTATCGTGGATTTATCGGTGGTGACAGTGTTTCCTAGCCTCAGTGCAGTGGGCAGCTGAGAGGAGGTGCTCTTATTCTCCATGGACTTTATAGTGTCCCAAACCTTTTTGGAATTAGTGCTGCAGGATGCAAATTTCTGTTTGAAAAAGCTAGCCTTTGCTTTCCTAACTGACTGTGTATATTGGTTCCTGATTTCCCTGAAAAGTTGCATATCGCGGGGACAATTCGAAGTGTAGTGCGCCACAGGATGTTTTTGTGCTGGTCAAGGGCAGTCAAGTCTGGAGTAAACCAAGGGCTATATCTGTTCTTAGTTTTTAAAAAATTTAAAGGGGCATGCTTATTTAAGATGGTGAGGAAGGCACTTTTGAAGAACAACCAGGCATCCTCTACTGACGGGATGAGGTCAATATCCTTCCAGGATACCCGGGCCAGGTCGATTAGAAAGGCCTGCTCGCTGAAGTGTTTTAGGGAGCGTTTGACAGTGATGAGGGGGGGTCATTTGATCGCGGACCCATAACGGACGCAGGCAATGAGGCAGTGATCGCTGAGTTCCTGGTTGAAAACAGCAGCGGTGTATTTAGAGGGCAAGTTGGTCAGGATGATATCTAGGAGGGTGCCCATGTTTATGGATTTGGGGCTGTACCTGATAGGTTCCTTGATAATTTGTGTGAGATTGAGGGCATCTATCTTAGATTGTAGGACGGCCGGGGTGTTAAGCATATTCCAGTTTAGGTCACCTAACAGTACAAACTCTGACGATAGATGGGGGGCAATCAATTCACATATCCTACCAGGGCACAGATGGGAGCTGAGGGGGGTATATAACAAGCGGCATCAGTGAGAGACTTATATCTGGAGAGATGGATTTTTAAAAGTAGTGCTCAAACTGTTTGGGCATAGACCTGGATAGTAGGACAGAACTCTGCAGGCTATCTCTGCAGTAGATTGCAACTGCACCCCCTTTAGCAGTTCTATCTTGACAGAAAATGTTGTAATTGGGGATGGAAATGTAAGAATTTTTGGTGGCCTTCCTAAGCCAGGATTCAGACATGACTAGGACATCAGGGTTGGCGGAGTGTGCTAAAGCAGTGAATAAAGCAAACTTAGGGAGGAGGCTTCTGATGTTAACATGCATGAACCCAAGGCATTTCTGGTTATAGAAGTCAACAAATGACAGCGCCTGGGGACACACAGGCCCTGGGTTAACCTCTACATCACCAGAGGAACAGAGGAGGAGTAGGATAAGGGTACGACTAAAGGCTATAAGAACTGGTCATCTAGTGCGTTCAGAACAGAGAGTAAAAGGAACAGTCTTCTGGGCGTGGTAGGATAGATGAGGGCATAATGCACAGACAAGGGCATGGCAGGGTGTGCAAGTACAGTGGAGGTAAACCTAGGCATTAAGTGACGATGAGAGAGGCTGCATCTCTGGAAGTGTCAGTTAAGCTAGGTGCGGTCTCCGCATGTGTGGGGCAAGGGAGCTAACCGAGGCATGTAGAGCGGGACTAGGGGCTCCACAGTTAAACAAAACAATGAGAGCTACCCTAAACAACAGTATACAAGGCATATTGACATTAGAGGGAGGCATAAAGCAATCACAGGTGTTGATTGGGAGGGGTAAGACAACAACGGGTAAACAGCTAAGACAACAACAACGGGTAAATGGCGATGAATGGGCAGAGAGGGTCAGTTAGCTACACACTGGGCCTGAGTTCGAGGCTGGGGCCGACAGATAAACAAAATGAAGTACCGTGTTAATGAACAGTCCAGTAGGCATCAGCTGTGTAGCCAAGTGATCATAGGGTCCAATAAGCAGCAATGGACGAAACAGGGAGCCGCTCGGCAGTCGTCACCACGCTAGTGGAGCGGGAGACAAAGCGCTCAGAGAGATAGCGGTCTGGGGCTAGTAGCTGGGTCCTCACCGACATCAACGACGCAGATGCCGGTTGAGAGCACATAGGACAAAATACGTAAGCAGACCAGTCCTGATGGATCGGCTGGGCTCCGTGTCGACAAAGGGTCCAGGCCAATTGGCAAGAGAGGTATTGTAGTTGGTGTACTTCGTTTGCTAGCCGGGGGAATGGACCTAGCTCGAGGCTAACTGGTGCTTGCTTCTGGACAAGGGCGATAGCCACTCAGTAGCAGCTAGCTAGCTGTGATGATCCTGTGTAATGGTCCAGAGCTCGCGGCAGGAATCCGGTGATGTAGTGAAAAAAAAAGAAAGCAGTCCGATATGCTCAGGGCTGATATCGCGCTGTGCAGACTAAAGCGGCTGGTGTCTGTGCTAAAGGTAAAGACTGCTAGCAGTGGCTAACAATGACTAAATAGCTAGTAGCTAATTAGCTGCTTAGCTTCTGATGGAGGTTCCAGTTATAAGTTCATTCTCTTTTGCTGGGGATCAATATGGGAACTAATGGCATTTCAATAAGATATGGAATTTGGTTTCTTTTTCTGTTTGCTTTCTGTTATGTTGTATAGTAGAGTCGCCGCCCTCTGGAAAATAAATAGCACTTTTCAAATGTAACAATTGATGAGAGCAAAATAGAACTAATAATTCAAAAAGCTTATTTAATTGGCTAAGTAGTTCTTATTCCATGCCATTTCACTCTGAAGGAAATTTCATAGCGAAAACAAATCCCTTACCCTTTGAAGAACTTCTGCTGAGGGCTTCCCAAGTGTCCAACAAAGACATCCAATGGTTCTTTTGTTAGAAAAAGTCATTTATTATATCCATAAATCTCCATTTGGTTGGCGCGTTATGTTCAGAAAATCCAACGTCGAATCTCCCATTGAAACGTGAAGAGAACGCGTTCAAATATACCTATAAACTTTTCCTAAACAAATCAATACAAGTTATAATGCATCCTTAGCTATCCTTTTATGAATATTTGAGATAATATTTCACTCGCATGGTCACCTAAACGTTATATAAGTAAAATAAGTGGGGCGCGCACCCAGACTCGCACCCGAGAAAACTTGTTGACATTTCAGGTCCCCTTACCATTTCCTGTTCCTATCCATTCCTCTTACTCCAATCATTCCCAGTCTTTGTATATAGACTGTTGACATCTAGTGGAAGCCATAGGTACTGCAATCCAGGACCTGGATTGCCTTGAAGTCAATGGGGAGAGTGTCAAACAGAGCAAAGGTCACCAAAAACTGCATTTCCGGATGGATTTTCCTTGGGTTTTCGCCTGCTATATCAGTTCTGTTATACTCACAGACATTATGTTAACACTTTTAGAAACTTCAGAATGTTTCCTATCCAATAGTACTAATTATGTCCATATTCTATTTTCTGAGCCTGAGTGGCAGGCATTTTACTTTGAGCACGCCAGACTCTCCAAAACCGTCACCTCTGCTGCCGCTCCCTAAGAAGTTAAAGTACTGTGCTGTATCTCTGTCAGCCTCTATGTTGTTTTCTATTCATGCATGTCTAGGCCTGGGTCACAGTGTTAGGAGGGCACTGTCTGTTTTACAAGTCATTACACTAATGTCAGTAATGTCTGTCAATAAATTCTTTAGCAAACTTCCAAAGTGCTTAGTTGACCTGATATTGACCTCCACAGTTCATAGGTGGTGAGCACTTTCATGTATGTAATAACAACCAGGATTGATATTGTTTGTTGTGTCTGGAGACTAGCACTAGTATGTTGCGTCAGGAGACTTGCGTGTGTTATGTTACTGTGTCCGCGTGTGAGTGCCACCTCTCCAAAAGACAGTCAGGAATGACTGATGACACCCTTGACTTTTTCCATATTTTGTTAAGTTTCTGCCTTATTCTAAAATGGATTAAATAAAAACAAATACTCATAAATCTAAACACCATACCCCATTTTTAGCAAATGTATTTAAAATAAAAAGCAGAAATGATTTATTTACATAAGTATTTAGACCCTTTGCTATGAGACTTGAAATTGAGGTCAGGTGCATCCTGTTTCCATTGATCATCCTTGAGAAGTTTCTACAACTTGATTGGAGTCCACCTGTGGTAAATTCAATTGATTGGACATGATTTGGAAAGGCAGACACCTGTCTATATAAGGTCCCACAGTTGACAGTCCATGTCAGATTAAGACATGAGGTCGAAGGAATTGTCCGTAGATCATCGAGACAGGATTGCGGCAGGGTACAGATCTGGGGAAGGGTACCAAAATATTCCTGCAGCATTGAAAGTCTCCAAGAACCCAGTGGCGTCCATCATTCTTAAATTGAAGAATTTTGGAACCACCAAGACTCTTCCTAGAGCTGGCTGCCTGGCCAAACGGAGTAATCGAGGGTGAATGGCCTTGGTCAGGGAGGTGACTAAGAACCTGATGGTCACTCTGACAGAGCTCCAGAGTTCCTCTGTGGAGATGGGAGAACATTCCAGAAGGACAACCATCTTTGCAGCACTCCACCAATCAGGCCTTTATGGTAGAGTGGCCAGACGGAAGCCACTACTCAGTAAAAGGCACATGACAGCCTTAGAGTTTACCAAAAGGCACCTAAAGGAAAAAAGATTATCTGGTCTGATGAAACCAAGATTGAACTCTTTGGCCTGAATGCCAAGCGTCACGTCTGGTGGAAACCTGGCAGCACCCCTATGGTGAAGCATGGGGGTGGCAGCATCATGCTGTGGCAATGTTTTTCAGCGGCAGGGACTGGGAGACGGGTCAGGATCGAGGGAAATATGAACGGAGCAAAGTACAGAGAGATCCTTGACAAAAACCTGCTCCAGAATGCTCAGGACCTCAGACTGGGGCAAAGGTTCACCTTCCAACAGGACAACAACCCTAAGCACACAGCGAAGACAATGCAGGAGTGGCTTCGGGACAAGTCTCTGAATGTCCTTGAGTGGCCCAGCCAGAGCCCGGACTTGAACCAGCTCATTTTTTTGGTGAGATCTGAAAATAGCTGTGCAACGACGCTCCGCATCCAAGCTGACAGAGCTTGAGAGGATCTGCAGAGAAGAATGGGAGAAACTACAGGTGTGCCAAGCTTGTAGTGTCATACCCAATAGTTGAGGCTGTAATCGCTGCCAAAGGCGCTTCAACAAAGTACTCAGTAAATGGTCTGAATACTCATGTAAATGTGATATTTTATTTATTTTTTATAAATTTGCTAAAATTTGTAAAAACCTGTTTTTGGTTTGTCATTATGGGCTGTTGTGTGTAGATTGATGAGGAACAAAAACAATTGAATCAATTTTAAATAAGGCTGTAACGTAAAACAAAATGTGGAAAAAGTCAAGGGGTCTGGATACTTTCCGAATGCACTGTACGCACACTTACACACACATTGATCCTGGTCTTTCCACTGCCCTAAATTTTGACACAACTTGGTCCTCTCTAAGATTCCGTAATGAGAATTCAGACACTCAGAGAGAGAGAAAAGTCAGGGGTGATGGTGTGGCAGTAATTTATGAACATTAAAGATTCATGACTAACTTCTCGGGAGGTGTCACAGAGCCAGTGTCACAGAGATGAGCACAGCGCTAGGCTTATTCATCACCTGCACAGTGAGGAAGGAGAGGGAGGGACACGTTATGTTTAGACTCCAAGCATTCAGTGCGAGCTTCACGCTTCTCTGTCCTTGATAGTGTAGCTAGGTACAGATGTAGGATCTTAATTTGAGCCAGTTTTCTACAGCAGGAAAATAATTCTGCAGCAACAGGAAATGTTAATTATTATGTGGATTAGAAATCATGGATAATTTTTGTAGGGGTTGATACATTTTACGTTAGGGCAAATTAAGTCTGGCATTTTAAAGTGGAAATTACAAACTTTAGAAGCCTTTTAAAACCTTGAATACACTACAAGTTTGCATTTCCTGTTGTGCAGGAAAATTCTCATCAACAAAAGATTGATCAAATTAAGATCCTACATGTGCATCAAACGGAGTGTGTTCATCAATATCCCCAAGGTCATAGCCCGTATGCAGAGCATTGATGGGTATAAAATCCCTATCCCTCCACTGCTCTCACCATCTCCCAGCCCAGAAAAGAGAGAGTGACAGTGTGTTCCATCTTCAGTGTAATACCTGTCATCACTCTCGGCTGTTTTCCATTGAGATGCTAAAAATAAAGGTATTTTACTGTATCATAGCAATCAAGGAGCCAAGAGTAGTGCATCATGGGATTTATGCGTTCGTACAAAAACAACTTACTTAAGTGAGGTTTAACAGGGCCACCCAAAGGCCAGGAGATATCTTTGAAAGCAATCACAGAGGACAACCCACCTCTGAACTTGCTCTTTAAACACATAATAGTCCATTTAATCTGGAGCAATTATGTGTCGCTCTGGTTAACTGCTTCAGGGATGTTCTCTTGACATTTGAGAATCACTCTGTGCCTGGAAAACACTGTCCATTACAGGAACTCTATGTACTTTATGTACCTTGTTCTGGTCGGGTTGTGTTTTTGATGGCTTTCATGTTTCATCCAACCTCTGAAGGTTGTCTGGAAAAGGAAAGGAAAGTGACTTGGATTGAGTTGCCTGTATAGCAGTCAGTGTGCCCTCTGTTTCAGTGTCAACATAGAGCATTGTAAACAAATGCCTCCATCCCCCAACCTCCTTACCTTCTCCCTCTCTGTCATTCTGACAGGGGCGAGCACTGCCAGCTTGCAGCGCAGGACAACATTGTGTAAAAGACTGCCAATGTATCTGTGTGATGTGCCATAAAAGAGGAAGGACAAAGGAAAGACTTCAGTTTCTAATGCAAATTTAATCTCAACCCCAGAGATTTTTTTTATATTGGCATGTTATTCCTTGGACAATGGCTTGTCACCGTTTCTTTCGGTTTTTAGCAGGACTCGCCTTGGTGCCGGCTGTTGTTTCTTGAAGCAGCGTGGGCATGGGCACCACATGCCAGGGCAGCAGGGGATCAGGAGGACCTGTATCGAGTGGGCACAGGGCTGTCACAAGAGAGAGAGAAAGAGAGAATATATAAAATATAGAGAGCGAGGCGGCTGCTTTTCAGCCAGTCAGCCAACACTCAGACATGTTCCTCTCCTGCCCTGACCCTGTAATTCCTCTCTGAGGATTAGTGTTGTAATGAGAGCAGGGCCTGCTAGATTCTCGGTAGCAGTGCTGTAGCCTTGACACAAACACACAACTGTGTCCTCAACATTACACCATTAGGAGCTATTTTCCAAATTACAACTGTAATTATCCAGTCACATTAACAAAGACATAACATTCTCAACAATGACATACACGGAGTGTATAAAACATTAGGAACACCTGCTCTTTCAATGACATAGACTGACCAAAGAAATCCACATGAAAGCTTATTGACGTCACCTGTTAAATCCACTTCAATCAGTGTAGTTTAAGAGGAGGAGACTGGTTAAAGAAGGATTTTTAAGCCTTGTGTGAATTGAGACATCGATTGTGTATGTGTGCCATTCAGAGGGTGAATGGGCAAGACAAAATATTTAAGTGCCTTTGAAAAGGGTATGGTAGTAGGTGGCAAGCGCACCGGTTTGAGTCAAGAACTGAAATACTGCTGGGTTTTTTACCCTCAACTGTTTCCCTTGTGTATCAAGAATGGTCCACCACCCAAAGGACATCCAGCCAACTTGACATAACTGTGGGAAGCATTGGAGTCAACATGGACCAGCATCCCTGTGGAATGCTTTTGACAATCTTGCAAAATCTTGCATCTTGCTCTTACACCAGTGTCCCTATACAAACCTTATTTATAAACTATTCTTACACCAGTGTCCCTATTCATACCCTATTTATACCCTTTCTTAGGGTATAAATAGGTTATGGTCCATTTCACAGTTGAGTGATCCAAACCATTCTTCTCCCCATCTGCTCTGTGAGTGATTCTGTCTTTTTGTTGTCTCTGGCTATTGTATTGTAAATGCATGTATGAAGTCTTAGGCTTTCACATTGCTCATGCAGGAGTTTTGTCAGTGTTGGCGGGCGTTGTGGCAGCATTGTGTTGGCATGTGTCCCGTTGAATGGACAGCCATAGTGAGGTGCAATCACATGGGTTACTGCAGCTACAGATGTAGGATCTTAATTTGATCATCCTGTTGCAGTAGAACTGTCATGAAATGCAGGAAATTCAACATTTGTAGTGTATTTGAGTTTCAACAGAACTGCTCATAGTGTGTTAGAGGTGCAAGAGAGAAAATCCACTAATCCATACCACTTCTTACATTTACAGACAGAGTACATTTTCCATACTGTGACAGAACTACTCATAGTGGGATTCTGTAGCGTTTTGAAGATGGAAAATAACATGTCAAAAGGCACTGGCTGGATCAACAATAGGTTGAAAAGTTAATAAATAGGTTTGCTCCATGAGAATATTGTCATCTTTCATCTCATCTCTCTCTCCGTCTCTTTCTTTTCATATCTCTGTAGCTCTCTCTACCAAGTTTCCTTCCCTTTTCTACTGCCCCATGTATTCATCTAACATGGAAAGCTAGAGTCAATTAGAGCATTGATGGACATATAATAATGCAAATAAATGAAATTAAACAAATGACTTATTGTTCAAGGTTATAACCATCTCATGCTGCTGTTTGATTGTAATTCCATCCAAGTGAATGTCTACAACCAAATAGAATGAGAAAGAAAGAATGAGACACAGAACCTGAACTGATAACTGCATCTAAATACTGGTTGCTGTGTCAATGTTAGATAGCCTCCTCTCCTAATCTACTTTCCAGAACAACACAGTGTCAATGTATGTCCTTCCTTCCTTTCACCAATCAGTAGAGAGGAGGATATAGGAAGCCTACTGTAAATACAGTTGGCTGGTGTGCCGTCACCCATCTGAGCGGTTGTCTGTGAATGCCCTCACCCGCTAGTACACTTATGCTGACTATGATTTGGGTTCTGACCCTCCACAGGATATCCGGTAAGAACAATTCTGATGCTTCTCCTTTCGGGATATGTATTTCCTTTTCCTCTTCACCAACACACATTAAGCACACAAACTTTTGGTCATATACCATGAATCTTGACTGGGAGTGAATCTTGTATGGCAGACCAGGGGGTTTGGTCAAGACGTTTACACAGATCAGACACGGACATTGTTGGATTAGCTCGATTTCAAGGTTGTTTATTTAAACACCAAATAAAAAGAAAATAGTCTCCTCCAGGATACCATCTTCTGGGGTAACCTCTCTTCCCCCAGTCCCCTCTCCCATGTGCTGCCCTTCTGGCAGCTTTATGGGACTAATCCAGCTGGTAAGCAATCAGCCCCTTGATTACTCACAACGCACAATCAGCCCCAATTAGTCATGGCAGAAGAGCCCGTCGAGACCTGGCACTTCCAGCCGAGGGAGCCATCGCCTCGTGATGTAGACTCCGTCTGTCACCAGGCCTCGATGATTCTCCCCCTGGTGGCTGACCTGCTGAACGCCAAACTTGGTGGAATACTACTTGTGTTAATCCGAATTAATTGTAGTTCTTTAAGGCAAAAACATGCAGAACATAACAGTATCAGTAAAGTGTCATAATTACGCAATAAAAATAATGCTATATAAACATGAATGAATAAGCTGTCACGTCCAGGCCTGAGAAGACAGGCTGGCGTGTTTTGTTTTGGTGTAGGGTTTTTATGTTCTAGGTTATCTATTTCTATGTTGGGGTAATGGTTCCCAATTAGAGGCAGCTGAGTGTTGTTACCTCTAATTGGGAACCATATATATGTTTGTAGTTTTCACTAGGGGTTTGTGGGTTATTGTTTGTACATAGCTTTGTTTGTGTTACATGTTATGTTCAACGTTACGATCTTCGTTTGTTTTGTTGTTTTTGTCCCAGTTACGTTCGTAAATAAAAGATGTATACGGGATGCCTCGCTGCGCCTTGGTCTGTCCCTTCAGGAGATCGTGACAGAATAACCCACCATAAAAAGACCAAGCAGCGAGAGACCCGGGAGTTCTGGACTTGGGAGGAGATATTGGCTGGTAAGGGACCTTGGGAGAAGACGGCGGAGCATCGTCACCCCAGGGAGAAAAGTGGAGCAGCGAAGGTGGAGCGGGGGAGTTATGAGGAATTATACGGAGCGTGGAATCCAGAGAGAGAAAAGTTTGTTGGAACTCGCCTGGCTAGGAAGCCCAAAAGGCAGCCCCAAAAAACTTTTTTTGGGGGGGCACACAGGGAGTTTGGCCGGTTCAGGATGGACTCCTGAGCCAACTCCTCGTGCTCTTTGGAGGGAACGTTGGAGGGAGCGTCGCACTGGAAAGACGCCGGCTCCGCGCACCAGGCCCCCTGTGCGCTTAGAGAGTCCAGCACGTCCTGTTCCGGCTCCGCGCACCAGGCCCCCTGTGCGCTTAGAGAGTCCAGCACGTCCTGTTCCGGCTCCGCTCACCAGGCCCCCTGTGCGCTTAGAGAGTCCAGCA
>QNTS01024798.1:0-10994 GCA_003317085.1 Hucho hucho
AACCCTTTAAACCTGTAATGCTGAAGATATTTCTAACCCTTTAAACCTGTAATGCTGAAGATATTTCTAACCTTTTAAACCTGTAATGCTGAAGATAACCCAAACCTTTCTTAAACCCCAACATTTTCCCACTTGGCTTGTGCTCCTCCGTTTTATTGGCCCTACGTCTTGGCAATAAAGAGATTGTAAGAAATGTCATGGTGTTTCAACTAAAACTAAAAAGGCTGTGGAACTAGTTACTAAATAATTGTACGTTGAATCCACTAACACAAAATGCTTAATTAGACATGGCAAACTAAAATTAACTTGTTCAATGAATTCAAAGAATCAAAACACCAGAAAGTAGACTAATGACAGCACAAATATAAAAATATATTTTGAACCTGTTTTTTGCAATATACATTCTAAGCCAACACTAGAAGAAAACAATCCCCATTAGTTCCTCCCAAGGCAGCAGCTACGCTTCCTTGGGTTTATTATGGATCCCCATTACTTCCTGCCAAGGCAGCAGCTACTCTTCCTGGGGTTTATTATGGATCCCCATTAGTTCCTGCCAAGGCAGCAGCTACTCTTCCTGGGGTTTATTATGGATCCCCATTTAGTTCCTGCCAAGGCAGCAGCTACTCTTCCTGGGATTTATTATGGATCCCCATTAGCTCCTATTGGACCAAAAATAGATCTGGATAATTAATCTATAGGCCAAATAATGATCATCCACACTTCTTCGAAGATATATAGAATAATCAATGGAGCTCACAAGTAACAAATTAATCTATTATTATGGTGGGGGATTTTAATATGGTTTTAAGTACCTCAATGGACCGTAGAGGAAATCACATTACAAACTATCAGCCTCATAAACTTAAGAACATGAATGTCATGGATATATATTGGAATTAGTGGATATATGGAGGCTTAAATACCCTGACCTAGTGAGATATACATGGCGGAGGCTCAATCAAGCTAGTCGTCTTGACTACTTCCTTGTCTCATTCTTGCTGGCATCAAAAGTTTTAAGTATTAATAGGAGCTAGAATGCAATCAGACAAAATAGGTTAGAGGAAAAACAAAAAGAATAGGAGGATCTTATTCAAGAACGATCAAGTGTAAATTATAACAAAAACAAAGCAAATTTGATGGAACATTTTGAAAAATTCACAAGAAGTTTCTTGAATCTTCAACATAGAAATGCTACCAAAAATAATTTACAGAAACTCGTTACAAATGATGGAGTCATCCATGATTCACCAAATTATATTTTGAAAGAGGAAGCAAAATATTTTTAGCATATGTTTTCTTTTCAGTTTCCTCCATCTCCACTGAATGATGATGTTAGGTTCTAATTCTCAGAGTAAAAAACTCAACAGACACTTTGAAAGCTTAACCGAGTTTATTCTTCCCAGAGGATCAGTACAGTTGCATTAGACAAAAACATTTTCACACAAGCACTGATATTTAATCCTTCCTCATAGGCTGAGTCTCCTCCTACCCATCTGAACAAACATTGTATCTTTACTGCTAGGCAGGAAACTAAGTAATACGGCCATAAACTTTTCTTTCTCCCTTAACGTGACCTGACCTCGACCCCTTTCATCACTAATCCATGGCTCTCTCCCCTTATCAATGCCTGCCACATGTGAGCCCTTCCCTGCGCTCAATATTTCAATAGGATATCTGATATAATGTAAACTCAAAGATCCATTATTAGCATGTTTTAACTATAAAACAAGGCCGTCCGTTGTCTCCATATCTATTTGTTATGGCCATTGAAATGCTAGCTATGAACATCTGATCCAACAATAACATCAAGTGGTTAGAAATCAAGGGGTGAAAAACAAAAGTATCAATGTATGCTGATGACAAGTTTTGTCTTAAGTTCACAATCTGTATCCCTGCACAGTCTCATTAAAGATCTTGATCACTTTTATAGCCTCTCTGGACTAAAACCTAATTAGGACAATTAGTATCCAATAGTTTACCAATAAAATGGGCGGATGGTGAAGTAGACATACTTGGTATTCATATCTCAAAAAATATAAATTAACTTACCACAATCAATTTCAATAGAAAGTTCTCAAAAATAGATACGATTCTACAACCATGGAGAGGTAAATAGTTCTCTATTCATGAGAAAAGCATATAGATTAACTCTTTGGTCCTATCACAGTTTACTGACTTACTAATGGCGCCGCCTACTCCAGACCACTCATTTCTTAAATCATAGCAAAAAATATTTCACTTTATTTGGAACAATAAACCAGACAAAATTAAACATGCCTATTATTATAATGAATATGAGTTTGGGGGGCTAAAATGATTAAATATTAAATTATTTAACCTCTCACTAAATGCTTAATTCATACATAAGTTATATTTAAACCCAAACTGGTTCTCCAAAAGATTATTAAGAAAGGCTCATTGCCTTTTTGCCTTTACACAGACTACAACTTCTAATTTCCAAATAATTTAAAATTAAACATTGTTTAAAGTATCGGCCTTTCTTAAACAAGCCGTACAAAGCTGGTTACAATTTCAGTTTTATCCTCCAAAAGATAGAATTAATATTACAACAAAAATTCTGGTTAAACTCAAATATACTGATTGATAAAAAAAACTTTTTTTTATTTTTATTGTATTATATTTCTTAATGAAATTATGAATAGAAACGGTGGAGTTATGTCACATATGCAGCTATCAAAAATACATGGGAATGTCTGCTCAATCCAAAGTTACAACCAACTGATTGCAGCATTACCACAACAATGGAGGAAGCAAGTGGAAGAGGGAGAAGGAGAAGGTAGGGAACTTGTTTGTCTGCCATATATTAAAGATACAAATTAGCTGAAAAGTAATGGTATAATTAGAAAAATATATCAGTTTAATTTGAGGACAAAAATATTGCCAGCTGCGCCAGACAGGTTGCAAAATAAATGGGAAGAGATTTTCGATGTACCGGTATATGAACTGATTCAAACAGCTAAACTTGATTCAACACTTCAAGTTCTTCTATTTAAATTATTATATACAATTCTTGCCACCAACAGAAGGCTATATACAGTATATGGGCCATACAACAATCTCAGCTCTGTAGAATTTACTGCGAAGAGACAGAATCACTAGATCATTTATTCTGGTATTGTTCCTATGTAGCTTGTTTCTGGTCACAGGTTCAGGAATGTCATTTTTTTTTAAAGAATGTACAACTTGTCATGTACCTTGACACAAACGGGGTACGGCAGCCGACGACCTTACAGAGTTCCACTTCTTTCAGGAAAAAAACAAGAAACTGCCGTTGCAGTGGGCTAAGGCGCGAAAACACTGGACACAGGAGAATTGGAAAAACATTGCCTGGTCTGATGAATCCCGGTTCCTGCTGTTTCATGGTGATGGGAGGACTAGGGTACGGAGAAAACCACGAGTACCTGCATCCATCATGCCGTGTGTCAACATTACAGGCTGGTGGTGGTGGTGTGATGGTGTGGGGTGTGTTTTCATGGCACACATTGGGCCCTTTGATAAAAGTGGAGCAACGTTTGGATGCCACAGGATGACACAGGATCTGAACTTCATTGCCAATCAGGTGTATCCCTTCATGGCAGCAGTGTATCCATCTACAAATATATTTTTTCAGCATGATAATGCCCCATGCCACAAGGCTAGGATTGTCCACGAATGTTTCCACGAACGTGACCGTGAAATCAGCTTACTGCAGTGGCCTGCCCAGTCACCAGATCTCAATCCATTTGAGCATCTGTGGAATGAGATGGAACAAACTATTTGGAGTAGAGATCCACTACCAGCCAACTTGACACAACTGTAGGAAGCATTGGAGTCAACATTGCCAGCATCCTTGTGGAACGCTTTGACACCTTGTATAGACCATGCCCGACTAATTGAGGCTGTTCTGAAAGGCAAAAGGGGGTGCAACTAAATATTAGGAAGGTGTTCATAATGTTTTGTATACTCAGTGTTAATACATGTGTACGCAATTACCCAATACATGAAACGCAATCACAAAACACAAAAAGCAAAACACAATCATATGAATCAAACGGCCCTCTAACATCCGCCTGCCTTAGAGGCGAACTCAACCAACTTTTACGCGTTTTGGAGATACGAAAAAAACTAAAGGCACAAAAAAAAAGAAGCATATTTACCTAAATCTTGGTTACCTACCTATCATGTACCAAATTGTTGAATCTGACAGTGTCACCTAAACCCTACAGGTTCCAAGTCCCAGAGTGCAATGTGGTCGGCTCCTGCGGCAGGGATTGGCCTGAGAGACGGCGAGACGAAGGTTCTATTTGACCCTCGTAGCCCCGAGGAGGTCCTGGCTGATGAACTTCCTGCTTCTAACGGGCCAGAAGCCACAGAGAAGACTGCTATCAGGTCAGCCTATCAGCCATCAGGTCTGGTGTTATATAGACTACAGAGAAGACTGCTATCAGGTCAGCCTATCAGCCATCAGGTCTGGTGTTATATAGACTACAGAGAAGACTGCTATCAGGTCAGCCTATCAGCCATCAGGTCTGGTGTTATATAGACAACAGAGAAGACTGCTATCAGGTCAGCCTATCAGCCATCAGGTCTGGTGTTATATAGACCACAGAGAAGACTGCTATCAGGTCAGCCTATCAGCAATCAGGTCTGGTGTTATATAGACTACAGAGAAGACTGCTATCAGGTCAGCCTATCAGCCATCAGGTCTGGTGTTATATAGACTACAGAGAAGACTGCTATCAGGTCAGCCTGGCAGCCATCAGGTCTGGTGTTCAGGGTGANTCAGGGTGAACTTCCTCCCGAGGTGGTAATACTTGAGGGTGTCGAGTGCCCACTTCACAGCGAGGCACTCCTTCTCGACAATCAAGTATTTATTCTCCCTCGGGAGGTGCTTCCTGCTGACATACATGACGGGGTGTTCCTTGCCTTCCTGCTCTTGGGGCAAAACAGCCCCTAACCCTGTGTCAGACGCGTCTATCTAGACCTGGAGGTTTTTTGAAAAGTCTGGGGTGACGAGTACCGGGTGCGAACATAGCGCATCCTTCAGGGCCTGGAACGCAGCCTCTGTGTCCTCCGTCTATTGCACCGTCTGGGGTAGTCGCGCCTTTGTTACATCTGTGAGGGGAGAAGCTATTGCGGCAAAGTTAGGTACAAATCTACTGTAGTACCCTGCTAACCCCAGGAATGACTTCACCTGCCCCCCCCCCGGAGTGGAGAAGGCAGTCTTCTCCCGGGAGGCCGCTGCCAGTGGCACCTGCCAGTACCTCTTCGTCAGGTCCAAGCTGCTGACGTATCTCGCCATCCCCAAGCGGTTGATCAGTTTGTCCACCCGGGGCATGGGGTAGGCATCAAACTTACTGACCTCGTTCAGAAGTCATTACAGAAGCGGACGGTTCCGTCCGGTTTCGGAACCAGCACTATGGGGCTAGACCACTCACTGTGTGACTCCTCCAGTACCCCATTTCTAGCATTGTCGTCACTTCCCGCTGGAACGCCACCCTCCGGGCTTCTGGTATCCGGTATGGCCATTTACGCACTTTTTCTCCTGGACGGGTGTGGATCTGATGTTCCACGAGATCCGTGCACCCCGGCACCTTGGAGAACATGGCCGTATTCCGCTGGACCAACTCTCTGAGCTCTTGTCGTTGGGTCGGGCTGAGATCTTTCCCCATTACAACTCGACCGAGGGTGGGCCCTGCTGTGGCCAGGTCCACCTTACGCACAGCGCCTCGCGTGCATGCCATTTCGTCAGTAAATTCACATGATAAAGCTGGAGGGCTTTTCTCTGCCCCGGTTGGCGGACCTTATAGTTGACGTTGCCTACCCGCTCACCGATGTCGTAGGGCCCATGTCATGTAGCCAGGAATTTACTCGTTGTAGGGGTCAGCACCAAGACCTTCTCCCCCGGGTTGGAACTCTCGTGGTTGGGCCCCCTGGTTGTAGACACGCTCCTGGGCACGTTGCGCCTGGGCCATGTGCTCTCTCACCACTGGCCAAATCGCCGTCATCCTCTCCCTCATCTCCTCCACATGTTCTACTACGCTGCGAAGGGGGGTCGGCTGCTCTTCCCAGACCTCCTTGGCTAGGTCCAGCAGCCCGCGGGGCCGACAGCCATACAGGAGCTCAAAGGGGAGAACCCCGTGGATGCTTGGGGTACCTCGCGCACTGAAAACATCAGGTGGGGCAGCAGCTGGTCCCAGTTCCTCCCGTGTCTCTCGATGACCTTCCTCAGCATCTGTTTTAGGGTCTTATTGAAGCATTCCACCAGCCCGTCCGTTTGTGGATGGTACACACTGGTCCTCATCTGTTTGATTCGTAACAGATTGCAGACATCTTTCATCACACGAGACATGAACGCAGTGCCCTGGTCCGTCAGGATTTCCCGCAGAATACCCACCCGGCTAAATAAATGGAAGAGCTCCTGTGCGATACCTTTTGCTGCCGCCGTGCGTAGCGGGATTGCCTCAGGATACCGGGTGGCGTAATCCACGATTACCAGGATGTATTGGTGTCCCCTTGCGGTCTTCACCAACGGACCCACCAGATCCATTGCCACCCGCTGTAATGGCACTCCTATAATGGGCAAGGGAACCAAAGGGTTTCCATAATGCACCCTCAGAGCTGTAATCTGGCACTCCGGGAACTACGGCAGTTGTCCTCCACGGCTCGCTTGACTCCAGGCCAGTGGAACCGGTTCCCGATCCGCACCCTGGTTTTCTCCATCCCCAGGTGTGCCCCAAGCAGGTGGGTGTGGGCAAGCTGCAACACAGTCCTAACATACTGGCTGGGTATGAGTAGCAAGTATTTTGTCTCCCCATTATGCTTTATTACCTGATACAACAAATTATGCTTGATTGCGAAGTGGGTAGCGCCAATCACTTACGCCAGGTAACAGAACGCCATCCACTGCAATCACCTGGCCCCTAGCATTCTGGAGATTGGGGTCTTCTAACTGGGCTGTACCGAACTTACCCGTGAGGATTCCCGCGCCGGGAGGTCCGTCTAGGGCCTCCACCTCCATAAAGGGGAGCCTGAGGTCTTCCTCGCACGGTGGCTCGCTTGCCGGAACAGGGTCGTGTCCCTCCTCCGGGTCCGACTCGGGCCCAGTGGACACCTCTCGTGGCGGGGGTTGGGTTGCACAGGCCATCGTTTGTTTTTCCTTTTCTTCCTACCTCCCGTGCTCGCCTCCCCAGGTCCCTTCTCCACAGTGCCTGGAAGAGAGGTCTCGACCGAGGAGAATGGACACGGGTAGGTTAGGCACAGCTCCCACGTGCATCTGGCACTCCCCCTTTGGGTGGGTTATCCTCACGGCCACTGTTGGGTACCTCTTCATGTCCCCATGTACACAGGAGACTGTCACCTCCTCGTCCCCCGGTTCCTCCTTCCCCTCTCGTGTGAGCCACTGCGGGTGGGCCAGGGTCACCATGCTTCCGGAGTCCAGCAGAGCGCTGGTGTCGATGCCATCGATTCGTACAGGAACCATTGGAGGGGCCATCTCGGTGTACGCCCAACAGGAGGTGACGTAACTCGCCATCCGGCTTACCCCAGAGATGGGGGATGCGGAGGGCATGGCCTCCTCCCGGCCGGGACAGCTCCACGCGAGGTGCCCCGGCTCACCGCACTCATAGCAGCGTCTCTGATCGGGGTCCAGCAGCCACCGACGTTGTCAGTTTGGGTCACCCTCCCGCTTCACAGCCTCAGCTGGTTCCGTCCGGGCCCCCTTCACCTCCTCGCCCTTCACCTCCTCGCCTCTCTTTGTGCCCGCATCTCCTCTCTCCGCTCGGGCCCCTCTCAGCAGGTCCTGGGTGTTCTGGTTAATTTCCACAGCGGTCAGCAATTCCTCCAGGCTCTGGGGGTTCTGCATGCTCACCATCTTCTTCATCTCGTAGGTATTTATCCAGGACGAGCTTGTCGAGCATCGGGAGGGACAGTACTTCCGTCAGTAGCCAGCCCTTGGTCAGGCGTACCAGGACGCTCATCTGAGCACGGGGGGGAAGGGTGAGGTCAAAGGCCCAGTCGTGGACCAGTTGTGCACGGCGTGCAAGATTGAACCCATAACGGCTCAGTATCTCCCGTTTGAGTTCCTCATAATAAGCGGTCTGGTCTGGGCCTTCCCAGAGAGGTAGGGTGCCAACAGGCTGGCCCACTTGGGCTTGGGCCATCCTTCCCGCTGTGCCGTCCTCTCGAAGTTGCACAAATATGACTCCACATCATCTTCCTCCCTTAACTGAACCAGGAACTGACTCCTGAGTCCTCCCAACCTTCAACTGGGCTACCTCTGCTACCAGTCTGCAGTTTTGTTGATGCTGCTCCTCCAGTGCTTGCTCCTGGAGAGCCTGTTGCTTCTGCTGGCTGAGGATAAACTGAGCCATCCTCCGCTACCAGTCTGAGGTTTTGTTGGTGCTGCTCTTCCAGTGCTTGCTCCTGGAGAGACTGTTGCTTCTGCTGGCTGAGGATGAACTGAGCCACCAGCTCCTCCATGGTAATCCCCGTATGCTCCACCCCACGCCACCCAAAGCTACTGAGTTGCCTGCATTCTCCACCATATGTGGTAAACCGTGGGGTGTTGTGTTGAGCGTGCAGAGATTTACGATCCGACAGAATAAGAGCAAATCTTCGATACTAATTACTAGTCTGCAGCAAGAAAATATGTAAGCCTGGGATGTGAAGACTGACAACCACCGAGACATCTATCCTATGAGAACATTTCTGAATGGTACTCTGAAGTATCCATTCTAACCACAAAAGACTGCAGGGAAGCAGAGAGACACTCGGATGAACTTTCCTAAAGAAGGACTCACGATTCCAACAGAGATCACGACGACACACTGAGCGTAAATATATATTGATTTCAGTTATTCCCGAATGAGTGAGCGTTCATGTGCAAAGGATTCGCATTTCAATGAATATAATTATCAACTGTGTAGTGACTCTTTTGTCTTTCCCGCCCTTCTCAGTAAACACCCACTTCCCTTTGTCCACCAAGCAGTCATATCGGCTTAGCCCACTAGGGAACCTCCCCTATCATTTCCTTGTAACCACATCTACTGTTTGTTTGTTTATGCATTTCTGTGATTATTTAGTTAGTTAGTAAATAAATGATTAAGACAATTGGTGTATAGATGATTCATAGTAAAGACTGGGTTCGTGCAGATAACCAACAATTTACGACATTTGGAATGAGACTAATGTGAGGTAAAGAATAATTCATTAATTAGAAGACTAATTGATCAGATATTAAAATATCTGAAGAGTTATTTTAGGAAAATTATAACTTTGTAATCTGAAGATTTCCCGTGGTGCCCCGACTTCCTAGTTAATTACATTTACATGATTAGTTTCATCACGTAATAATAATTACAGAGAATTGATTTGATAAAATAACAGTCTTCACTTTAATGATGCCAAAGACACGACATACATAACTTAAATCAACAAACATGTCTGACCAACAGCTGTTGGCTCATCTCAAGGCTTTAGGGTGAATATTGTGTTTACGTTGTTTAAATGAAGATAACATAACGAGACTCCCAAATGATACCAAACACTAGACAGATACAGTTGAAGTCGGGAAGTTTACATACACCTTAGCCAAATACATTTAAACTCAGTTTTTCACAATTCCTGACATTTAATCTTAGCGAAAATTCCCTGTCTTAGGTCAGTTAGGATCACCACTTTATTTTAAGAATGTGAAATGTCAGAATAATAGTAGAGAGAATGATTTATTTCAGCTTTTATTTCTTTCATCACATTCCCAGTGGGTCAGAAGTTTACATACACTCAATTAGTATTTGGTCGCATTGTCTTTAAATTGTTTAACTTGGGTCAAACGTTTCGGGTAGCCTTCCACAAGCTTCTGTCGTGGAAATAATGATCTTCAAAATATGACACTCGTACAAAAAAACTTGTGAATTCAATAAGACTTTAATACAGAGTAATTCAAGTCGAGCTGACCCGGGAAACAGCTAATTTTCTGTATAGCAGAGCACAGCCTTTATAGTATTTCATCCTTACATTAAATACATAGACCCCTCCCAAAGCTTACAGTTTCTCTTATGTGCTTTTTCTATAGGTTCATTGTTACATTGTCTTCTGGCACCCTGTTTTTCCTCAGGTCTGTTAATCAGTTCCAGACGGCTTTCCTGCTGACATCCTGTTTCTTCATGTCCATTTGTTCAACTATTTAGCCTTGGCCATTCTCCTGAGCTCATCAGATATTCTGTTTTAATAAGTCTTATACATTATATATGTTTTTCTGTCTTACTACTTCAAAGTGATCAATCAGAATACTGGAAATGTAATAATTGTAGTAAGTTAATCTCCCACACATCCCACAATAAGTTGGGTGACTTTGGCCCATTCCTCCTGACAGAGCTGGTGTAACTGAGTCAGGTTTGTAGGCCTCATTGCTCGCACACGCTTTTTCAGTTCTGCCCACACATGTTCTATGGGATTGAGGTCAGGGCTTTGTGATGGCCACTCCAATACCTTGACTTTGTTGATAAAATTGCATTTGACCCATTATGGCCTTATAAATCAGTGTATACCAGTGTTTAAGCCTATGCAAGGTCAATGACGACCAGCCAACAGCGCTGTAGAGATCACAATGATGTGTTAGACGTTTTTGATTTGTAATGAACCTGAGGGCTGCATGATACACTGAATCAAGTTCTCTCGGGGTAGAGGCTTCATGATACACTGAATCAAGTGCTCTCAGGGTAGAGGCTTCATGATACACTGAATCAAGTGCTCTCAGGGTAGAGGCTTCATGATACACTGAATCAAGTGCTCTCAGGGTAGTGGCTTCATGATACACTGAATCAAGTGCTCTCAGGGTAGTGGCTTCATGATACACTGAATCAAGTGCTCTCAGGGTAGTGGCTTCATGATACACTGAATCAAGTGCTCTCAGGGTAGTGGCTTCATGATACACTGAATCAAGTGCTCTCAGGGTAGTGGCTTCATGATACACTGAATCAAGTGCTCTCAGG
>QNTS01025323.1:0-14198 GCA_003317085.1 Hucho hucho
ACACACACACACACACACACACACACACACACACACACACACACACACACACACACACACACACACACACACACACACACACACAGACAGACAGACAGACAGAGACCCTCCTTGGTCCATCTGTGTCCCTCATACACAGGAAGGAAAGGGAGAGAGAGACCACTGTCAACGAACCCCAGGTCTGGAAGTAGAATCAAATAAAATCAAATAAAATTTGATTTGATTTGAGAGCAGTGAAAGGGACAGGCCGGGGTTTCCAGGTCGTCTCTGAAACTAAATACTTAATGGTGTTTGTGTGTGTGTCTGTGTGTCTGTGTGTCTGTGTGTCTGTGTGTCTGTGTGTGTGTGCATCCCTCCTTAGAAACCTCTACACCTGTTTGTGTGGCCTCATTCATACACACAGACACATACGCCCATCCCAAGACACCCATCTGACAACTGAGGGCTCTTCTGCTGAGACAAGCCAGTGATTGTTCTGTTGCAGGTGTGAGTCTGGGAGTTCCCTCTCTTCGTAATTACACTCACCTCAGTGACATCTTGAATGTGTTTGAATTACGTCCCTTCCTCCCTCCCACCATCCCTACCTCTCTCCCTCCTTCCCTCCATCCTCCCACTCCCTTCGCTTTATCTCTGTAGTTCCATCCTGCTTCAGAGGAACTGAGAAACCATTATATTACAGTTAGACTCTTTCAGTTCATCTCAGCATTTTTAGATCCAGCTATAATTTACTGTAGAGGTTTGTTAATCTAATCTAATTTACTGTAGAGGTTTGTTAATCTAATCTAATTTACTGTAGAGGTTTGTTAATCTAATCTAATTTACTGTAGAGGTTTGTTAATCTAATCTCATTTACTGTAGAGGTTTGTTAATCTAATCTCATTTGCTGTAGAGGTTTGTTAGTCTAATCTAATTTAATGTAGCGGCTGGTTAATCTCCAGAGCAATGCATGTACTCTCCTCCCCTCTTCTCTCTTCTCATGCCTCTCCTCTCGTCTCCTCCCTCCTCTAATCCCTCTCTCCATTCCAGTGGGGTCTGAAACTCCCTCCTAAACCAACAAAGACCTTACATCCAACATCAAACAGCCAGCCAGGCCGGGAGTTGAAGGAGATGACATCCTCACCACAACACACTGAGTAGAATGGCTCGTAAGAACATCCCCTGCCCTACACCCAATAAACATTGCTTTGAATTGGAATGCTTGATCTTGAGCTATGGTTTTATAGAATGCTTGATCTTGAGCTATGGTTTTATAGAATGCTTGATCTTGAGCTATGGTTTTATAGAATGCTTGATCTTGAGCTATGGTTTTATAGAATGCTTGATCTTCTTATATGGTTCCATGGAATGTCTGTTCTTCTTCTATGGTTCTATGGAATGTCAATTCTTCTTCTATTGTTCTATGGAATGTCCATTCTTCTTCTATGGTTCTATGGAATGCCCGTTCTTCTTCTATGGTTCTATGGAATGTCCATTCTTCTTCTATGGTTCTATGGAATGCCCGTTATTCTTCTATGGTTCTATGGAATGCCTGCTTGTCTTCTATGGTTCTATGGAATGTCCGTTCTTCTTCTATGGTTCTATGGAATGTCCGTTCTTCTTCTATGGTTCTATGGAATGCCCGTTCTTCTTCTATGGTTCTCTGGAATGTCTGTTTGTCTTCTACGTAATTCCTCGTTCTTCTTCTATGGTTCTATGGAATGTCTGTTTGTCTTCTACGTAATGCCCGTTCTTCTTCTATGGTTCCCTGGAATGCCCGTTCTTCTGCTATGGTTCAGGTGTCTGCAGGGTAGTTGATCCTCCAGTCATAGAGCAGTGGGGCACCATAGGGTGGTTTGGCCAATCTCCAATACTCAAATTAATCAAGCGTGCGTGTGTGTGTGCGTGCGTGCGTGTGCGTGTGTGTGCGTGCGCGTGCGTTCTTGTGTGTGCGTGTACGCGCGTGTGTGTGTGTGTGTGTGCACTGCTTAATTAAATCCCCATATATAGAGATAATAGGTCAGGAAGATGATTCAGTAAGGCCACAGCTGACATGATAAAACAGTAGACAGGTGATAAAAGACAGATCAATAGCCCATATTGAAACTCAGACACAACGAGCTGAGAAAACAACATCATAAAAGAGAATTGCAGCAGGGAGTTTCACAGTCATTCCTGGCTGTTATAGCTGAGGGAAGGGGGGTGGAATTGTGTGCAGATGTTAGTAAACTGGAGTTAGGTTTAGGGACATACACACACAGACAGATCGGCATATGTAAAATAATGAGTCTGTGTGAATGTTGGGGAGGGGGGCTGTTTCTATTCTATGGAAACCAGGGAGTAATTCCATTGTCTCCATCCCCTTATGACACTTGTCAAACCCTGACTAGGAATGAACATATCATTGTACACTGTACAGTACCTCACACACATACACACACACACACACATTTCATACTATATATTCCGAGCGGAGTCCTACAGTAACATGGTTAGTCTGTAATCCAACTCCTCCTGACATTCACACATCACACTAATCTGGTTTGTTCTCCATGACAGTTCTCTTATCACTACGGATATCCCGTTTGTTTCAGGCTGTTAAAAATAGTCCTGCTGTCAAGACCATTGTACCCATTTCTGCCATTGTGAGCTCATGCCAGCCATGAAGTGATAACTGCTGTGTCATCTAAACATTTTTCCATGGAGTTATCCTTCTTTCCAACTCTGGGTCATTCTTTCTCCACTCCCTCTCTCCTTTTTCTCTTTCTTTTTCTCTCTCCTCCTCTCATCCTTTCTCCCCTTCCCACTCTGTCTTGTAGCATCAGCCTGCTAGTATGCCAGTCTTAGAGAGAAACAGAGAGGGACAGAGATAATAAAGGAGGGATTCATTCTGTCACCGTCTACATCCTCCACTTCCTCTTTGCATCCTGTCTTCCTTCTTCCTTTTATTTTTAGATTATTTATAATTGTTGTTTTTAGAGTATTTAACATCACTGAAACCCCACCTTCTAAGGAAACAGGCCAGACAAGTTGTGACAGAGACGGAAGAAAACTAACCCTCATGGAAGGGGAAAACTCCAAAACAACAAACAAGCTCTCTGTTTGTGTTAGAAGGGCATTTTTTTTTGGTGGGTGTGTATGGTCGTCCATGTGTCGTCAGTGTGTGTTGTCTGTGTGTGTGTTGTCTGTGTATGTGTGTGTGTGTGTCTGGGTGGATTCCTTGGCCAGAGGATATATGCTGTCTACACTTGCAGGCTCAGGCTCCATTGTAGTTTTCTATTTGAACCAACTTCCTCTACACACTGATTTAAATACAGTGACTATATGTCACGACTTCCGCCGAAGTTGGCTCCTCTCCTTGTTCGGGAGGCGTTTGGCGGTCGGCGTCGCCGGTCTTCTAGCCATTGTCGATCCACATTTAATTTTCCATTTGTTTTGTCTGTGTTTTCCACACCTGGTTCAATTCCCTCAATTACATGTTTTGTATACAACCCTCTGTTCCCCCCCATGTCTTTGTGTGGGATTGTTATTTGTAGTGCTTGTGCACATTATTTTGACTGGTGCGTTACGGGTTAATGTACCCATATATTCTCGTGTTGTTTTGAACCGTTGGGTTGTCTATTAAACGACAACAATTATTACCCAGTTTTGCTCTCCTGTGCCTGACTTCTCTGCCACCAGTTACGCAACCCCTACAGAATCCCACACCGCCTATGGAGTCAGCAGGAGCAGGTGGCTCAGGAGTAGGAGTGGAGGAGCGCGTCCGGGAGCATGTGGCGATGCTTCAACATCTCGGCGCCGCCATGGAATGTGTTTTCCAGACCATGGACCGTTGGGAGAGACAGGGAGTTCCTCCAGCGCCTCTACCCGTACAACAGGGTCTCCACCAAAGCCTCTCTTTCACCTAGTCCCAGTGGGATTCGTCTCACCCTTCCCCTGGAGTACGACAGGACGGCCGCACGCTGCCAGGGGTTCTTGTAACAATTAGACCTCTACCTGGCAACCGTCCACCAGGCTCCTTCGGGCCGTGAGAAGGTGTCCGCCCTCATCTCGTGTCTCTCAGGGAAAGCCTTGGAGTGGGCCAACGCCGTGTGGAAGGAAGGAGATGCGGCGCTCGACCACTTCAAGGATTTCACCCGAGGGTAGAGCGGCGGGTGAACGTCTCTTCCATCTGAGGCAGGGGACGAGGAGCGCCCAGGAGTTCGCCATGGATTTTCAGACCCTGGCCGCCGGCGCGGGATGGAATGACAGGGCCCTGATTGACCATTATCGCTGCAGTTTGTGCGAGGACGTCCGTCGGGAGTTAGCCTGCAGGGACACCACCCTCACTTTCAACCAGCTGGTGGACCTGACCATTCGGCTGGATAACCTGCTGGCTATCCGCGGACGCCCAGAGCGGGTTCTGTCGGGTCCATCCCCCAGCACCACTGCTCCGGTACTCATGGAGCTGGGAGGTGCTGTGCGTAGGGAGACTGGAGGAGGTTCCGTCTCGTGCACCATCTGTGGCCGCAGAGGTCACACTGCCGGTTGGTGCCAGGTCGGTTCCTCTGGGGATCGAGGCAGCAGGCAGGGTACTCTCACGTCATCCCAGGTGAGCCGGGCACCATTCTCACCCAGAGCCCTCTGTTGCACGCTTGTTTTTGTATGTTACTTTTTCTGTGTTTTCCCCACATTCCCAGCATAAGGCCCTTGTCGATTCAGGCGCGGCTGGGAATTTTATAGACAGATCGTTCTCCCTTAGTTTAGGGATTCCAATTGTTCCCGTGGCTGTGCCCTTCCCAGTTCATGCCTTAGACAGTCGACCATTAGGGTCAGGGTTGATCAGGGAGGCCACCGCTCCTCTGGGTATGGTGACGCAGGGGGGGTCACAAGGAGAAGATCAGTCTCTTCCTTATTGACTCTCCTGTGTTTCCCGTGGTGCTAGGCCTACCCTGGTTAGCTTGTCATGACCCCACTGTTTCTTGGCAACGTAGGGTTCTCACGGGGTGGTCGCGAGAGTGCTCGGGGAGGTGTTTAGGGGTTTCCGTGGGTGCTACTACGGTGGAAAATCCAGACCAGGTCTCCACCGTGCGCATTCCCCCTGAATATGCCGATTTGGCTCTCGCCTTCTCTAAGAAGAAGGCGACTCAATTACCACCCCATCGACAGGGTGATTGTGCGATAAATCTCCTGGTAGACGCCGCACTTCCCAGGAGTCACGTGTATCCCCTGTCACAGGCGGAGACGGCGGCTATGGAAACATATGTCTCCGAGTCCCTGCGTCAGGGGTACATTCGGTCCTCCACTTCACCTGCCTCCTCGAGTTTCTTTTTTGTGAAGATGAAGGAGGGAGGTCTGCGCCCATGTATTGACTATCGAGGTCTAAACCAGATCACGGTGAGGTATAGTTACTCGCTACCGCTCATCGCCACAGCGATTGAGTCAATGCACGGGGCGTGCTTCTTCACTAAACTAGATCTCAGGAGCGCTTACAATCTGGTGCGTATCCGGGAGGGAGACGAGTGGCAGACGGCGTTCAGTATGACCTCAGGGCATTTTGAGTACCTCGTCATGCCGTACGGGTTGATGAATGCTTCATCAGTCTTCCAAGCCTTTGTAGATGAGATTTTCAGGGACCTGCACGGGCAGGGTGTGGTGGTGTATATTGATGACATTCTGATATACTCCGCTACACGCGCCAAGCATGTGTCCCTGGTGCGCAGGGTGCTTGGTCGACTGTTGGAGCATGACCTGTACGTCAAGGCTGGGAAATGCCTGTTCTTCCAGCAGTCCGTTTCCTTCCTAGGGTATCACATTTCCACCTCTGGGGTGGAGATGGAGAGTGACCACATTTCAGACGTGCGTAATTGGCCGACTCCCACCACGGTAAAGGAGGTGCAGCGGTTTCTAGGGTTTGCCAACTACTACCTGAGGTTTATCCGGGGTTTTGGTCAGGTAGCAGCTCCCATTACCTCACTGCTGAAGGGGGGTGCGGTGCATTTGCAGTGGTCGGCTGAGGCGGACAGGACCTTTGGTCACCTGAGGGCTATGTTTACCTCGGCTCCCGTGCTGGCCCACGGGAGCTGGATCCCTCTTTGGCGTTCATAGTGGAGGTGGACGCGTCCGAGGCTGGGATAGGAGCCATGCTCTCACAGCGCTCGGGTACGCCACCGAAGCTCCGCCCCTGTGCTTTCTTTTCGAAGAAGCTCAGCCCGGAGGTGCGAAACTATGACGTGGGGGACCGAGAGCTGTTGGCTGTTGTCAAGGCTCTGAAGGCGTGGAGACATTGGCTTGAGGGGTCTAAACTCACTTTTCTCTTCTGGACTGACCACCGCAATCTGGAGTACATCCGAGCAGCACGGCTGTATGACACAGAGGAACGGTCCATGGATCCTACCCCCATACTCCCAGCCTCCAGCCTAGTGGCGCCAGGAGTATGAGAGCTGGACGCGGACATTGAGCAGGCGTTACGTGCAGAGCCCGCTCCGCCTCAGTGTCCCGCTGGTCGTCTGTACGTTCCGTCTGCTGTCCATGACTGGTTGATCTATTGGGCCCACACGTCACCCTCCTCTGGTCATCCTGGGATCGGTCGGACGGTGCGCTGTTTGGTTGGGAAGTACTGGTGGCCTACCTTGGCCAAGGATGTGAGGGTTTATGTTTCCTCTTGCTCGGTGTGCGCTCAGTGTAAGGCTCCTAGGCACCTGCCCAGAGGGAAGCTACACCCCTTACCTGTTCCACAGCGGCCTTGGTCACACCTGTCGGAGGATTTCCTGACCGATCTTCCCCCCTCACAGGGAAACACCACGATCCTGGTCGTTGTGGATCGGTTCTCTAACTCCTGCCGTCTCCTCCCTCTGCCCGGTCTCCCTACGGCCCTACAGACTGCGGCGGTCTTGTTTACGCACGTCTTCCGGTGCCTGAGGATATAGTGTCTGATCGAGGTCCCCAGTTCACTTCGAGGGTCTGGAAGGCGTTCATGGAACGTCTGGGGGTCTCGATCAGCCTTACCTCGGGGTTTCATCCCGAGAGTAATGGGCAGGTGGAGAGAGTGAACCAGGATGTGGGCAGGTTTCTGCAGTCTTATTGCCAGGATTGGCCGGGGGAGTGGGCGGGGTTCGTGCCCTGGGCCGAGATGGCTCAGAACTTGCTGCGCCACTCCTCTACTAACCTCTCCCCTTTCCAGTGTGTATTGGGGTACCAGCCGGTTCTGGCGCCGTGGCATCAGAGTCAGACCGAGGCTCCTGCGGTGGACGACTGGTTCAGGCGTGCAGAAAGCCAGCGCAGACCGTCACCGGGTCTGGCTCTCAACCCGAAACCTGCCCCTCCGCCTGCCCTGCCGGAAGCTGGGTCCACGGTTTGTGGGGCCATTTAAAGTCCTGAGGAGAGTGAACAAGGTTTGTTATAGGTTACAGCTTCCCCCCGATTACCGTATTAACCCCTCGTTCCATGCGTCTTTCCTCAGGCCGGTGGTGGTTGGCCCGCTCCAGCAGTCTGAGCTGCGGGAGGTTGTTATTGTTATTTGTAGTGCTTGTGCACATTATTTTGACTGGTGCGTTACGGGTTAATGTACCCATATATTCTCGTGTTGTTTTGAACCGTTGGGTTGTCTTTTAAACAACTACAATTATTACCCAGTTTTGCTCTCCTGCGCCTGACTTCTCTGCCACCAGTTACGCAACCCCTACACTATAACATCCTGACTGGCTGTAACACTGACTTTAATACAGTGACTATAACATCCTGGCTGGCTGTAACACTGACTTTAATACAGTGACTATAACATCCTGGCTGGCTGTAACACTGACTTTAATACAGTGACTATAACATCCTGGCTGGCTGTAACACTCTGACTGGCTGTAACACTCTGACTGGCATTAACACTCTGACTGGCATTAACACTCTGACTGGCTGTAACACTCTGACCGTGTGTAACACTGACCGTGTGTAACACTCTGACCGTCTGTTACACTCTGACCGGCTGTAACACTCTGACTGGCATTAACACTCTGACTGGCATTAACACTCTGACTGGCATTAACACTCTGACTGGCTGTAACACTCTGACCGTGGGTAACACTCAGACCGTCTGTTACACTCTGACCGGCTGTAACACTCTGACCGGCTGTAACACTCTGACTGGATGTAACACTCTGACTGGATGTAACACTCTGACTGGATGTAACACTGACTGGATGTAACACTCTGACCGTCTGTTACACTCTGACTGTGTGTAACACTCTGACTGGATGTAACACTCTGACTGTCTGTATCACTCTGACTTGCTGTAACACTCTGACTGGATGTAACACTCTGACTTGCTGTAACACTCTGACTGGCTGTAACACGCTGACTGGCTGCAACACGGACTTTGCCCACTGATGTGTGTGCTTTTCTTGTGAAGTATGGCGCCGTTCAGAACTTCTCTTCGACTGCTCTCTGCCCCCTCTTTCTCTCTCTCCCTCGCTCTCAGCCTACTGTGCTCATGCCACCAAATTCTTTCTGCCAAGGTCCTGTTCCGACTCATAACACAACGGAAGGAGAGAGCGAGGGAGGGCGAGAGGGACAGAGCGGAAGGAGAGAAGTTGGCGGAGAAGAGAAACAGAGGACAGACAGAGGAAGGCCAGAAAACACGAGACAAGAGGGAGGGTCTGTGATGTCACGGAATGTCTCAGCACAGACAGACGTCAAGTTTGACTCTAGTTAGAAGATATACAGTTGAAGTTGGAAGTTTACATACACTTAGTTTGGAGTCATTAAAACTCGTTTTTCAACCACTCCACAAATGTCTTGTTAACAAACTATAGTTTTGGCAAGTCGATTAGGGCATCTACTTTGAGCATGACACAAGTAATTTTTCCAACAATTGTTTACAGACAGATTATTTCACTTATAATTCACTGTATCACAATTCCAGTGGGTCAGACGTTTACATACACTAAGTTGACTGTGCCTTTGAACAGCTTGGAAAATTCCAGAAAATGATGTCATGGCTTTAGAAGCTTCTGATAGGCTAATTGACATCATTTGAGTCAATTGGAGGTGTACCTGTGGATGTATTTCAAGGCCTACCTTCAAACTCAGTGCCTCTTTGCTTGACATCATGGGAAAATCTAAAGATTATTTTATTTTTTACCTCCACAAGTCTGGTTCATCCTTGGGAGCAATTTCCAAACACCTGAAGGTACCACATTCATCTGTAACAAACAATAGTACGCAAGTATAAACACCATGGGACTACGCAGCCGTCATACCGCTCATGAAGGAGAAGCGTTCTGTCTCCTAGAGATGAACGTACTTTGGTGTGAAAAGTGCAAATCAATTCCAAACAACAGCAAAGGACCTTATGAAGATGCTGGAGGAAACAGGTACAAAATATCTATATCCACAGTAAAACGAGTCCTATATCGACATAACCTGAAAGGCCGCTCAGCATGGAAGAAGCCACTGCTCCAAAACCGCCACAAAAAATCCAGACTACGGTTTGAAACTGCACATCGGGACAAAGATCGTACCTTTTGGAGAAATGTCCTTTGGTCTGATGAAACAAAAATAGAACTGTTTGGCCATAATGACCATTGTTATGTTTGGAGGAAAAAGGGGGAGGCTTGCAAGCCGAAGAACAACATCCCAACCATGAAGTACGGGGGTGGCAGCATCATGTTGTGGGGGTGATTTGCTGCAGGAGGGCCTGGTGCACTTCACAAAATAGATGGCATCATGAGGCATGTGGATATATGTGGATATATTGATGCAACATCTCAAAACATCAGTCAGGAAGTTAAAGCTTTGTCGCAAATGGGTCTTCCAAATGGACAATGACCCCAAGCATACTTCCAAAGTTGTGGCAAAATGGCTTGACCTCAATCCTATAGAAATTCTTTGGCAGAACTGAAAAAGCGTGTGCGAGCAAGGAGGCCCACGAACCTGACTCAGTTACACCAGCTCTGTCAGGAGGAATGGGCCAAAATTCATTGTAGGAATCTTGTGGAAGGCTACCCGAAATGTTTGACCCAAGTTAAACAATTTAAAGGCAATGCTACCAAATACTAATTGAGTGTATGTAAACTTCTGACCCACTGGGAATATGATGAAAGAAATAAAAGCTGAAATAAATCATTCTCTCTACTATTATTCTGACATTTCACATTCTTAAAATAAAGTGGTGATCCTAACTGACCTAAGACAGGGAATTTTTACTAGGATTAAATGTCAGGAATTGTAAAAAACTGAGTTTAAATGTATTTGGCTAAGGTGTATGTAAACGTCCGACTTCAACTGTATATTTCATATTTTCATCCTAAAATGTATCAAATTGAGGCGGCATCCCTCAGTTTCAATGGGCTCCATACCTCTGGCCTCAAATTGTCTTTCATGACAGTAGGCTTATGGCTACATCCAAATGGCACCTTATTCCCTATATAGTGCACTAAGGCTTTGGTCAAATAGAAGTGCACTATATAGGGAATAGGAAGCGGCCACAATGCCATGTAAGGCACTTGAGACCAGAGGCACGTAGGTTCTCTAAAGATGAGCACCAAATAGGGAATAGGGTGCCATTTGGGACGCTGATGTCTTCCGTCTGCTGCCCATAAACACAGAGAGGCTGAGATAACAGTGTAGTCTTTGGTCTGAGGAAGTGGAGGAAGGCTGATTGTTCTGGTGGTCCAGGAGATGAAAGCAGGAGAGACCAAGGGACCTGAACTGTAACACTGTAACACTAACTGCACTGTAACACTGTAACACTGTAACACTAACTGCACTGTAATACTGTAACACTAATTGCACTGTAACAGTGTAACACTGTAACACTGTAACACTAACTGCACTGTAACACTGTAACACTGCAACATTGCAACACTGCAACACAGTAACACTAACACTGTAACACTGTAACACTGTAACAGTAACACTGTACCACTGTAACACTGTAACACTAACTGCACTGTAACACTGTAACTCTGTAACACTAACTGCACTGTAACACTGTAACACTAACACTGTAACACTGTAACACTAACTGCACTGTAACACTGTAACACTGTAACACTGTAACACTAACTGTACTGTAACACTGTAACACTGTATAACTAACTGCACTGTAACACTAAAACACTGTAACACTATCTGCACTGTAACACTGTAACACGGTAACACTGTAACACTAATTGCACTGTAACACTGTAACACTAATTGCACTGTAACACTGTAACACTAACTGCACTGTAACACTGTAACTCTGTAATACTAACTGCACTGTAACACTGTACACTGTAACACTAACTGCACTGTAACACTGTAACACTGTAACACTAACTGCACTGTAACACTAAAACACTGTAACACTAACGGCACTGTAACACTGTAACACTGTAACACTAATTGCACTGTAACAAAGTAACACTAACTGCACTGTAACACTGTAACACTGTAACACTGTAACACCGTAACACTAACTACACTGTAACACTGTAACTCTAAAACACTAACTTCACTGTAACACTGTAACACTGTAACACTAACTGCACTGTAACACTGTAACACTGTAACACTAATTGCACTGCGACACTGTAACACTAACTGCACTGTAACACTGTAACAATAATTGCACTGTAGCACTGTAACACTGTAACACAGTAACACTAACTGCACTGTAACACTGTAACACTAACTGCACTGTAACACTGTAACACTAATTGCACTGTAGCACTGTAACACTAACTGCACTGTAACACTGTAACACTGTAACACTAACTGCACTGTAACACTGTAACACTGTAACACTAACTGCACTGTAACACTGTGACACTGTAACACTAACTGCACTGTAACACAGCAACACTGTAACACTAACACTGCAACACTGTAGCACTGCAGCACTGTAACACTGTAACACTGTAACACTGTAACACTAACTGCACTGTAACACTGCAACACTGCAACACTGCAACACTGCAACACTGTAACACTTTAACACTGTAACACTGTAACATTGTAACACCGTAACATTGTAACACCATAACATTGTAACACCGTAACATTGTCTTTCTTTTTATTCTTGCTTGACCTTGAGTTGCTTGAGTGGTCTGAATGAGTGGAACAAACAGCCCTGGGCGCGCACACACACACACACACACACACACACACACACACACACACACACACACACACACACACACACACACACACACACACACACACACACACACACACACACACACACACACACACACACACACACACACACACACACACACACACACACACACACACACACACACTACCCATTTCCTGTATTTGATAACTTTGTTGACAGAGCTTCTAACGGTGGAACAGTGGGTTTCACACCAGTACAGACTTTTATAGAACTAAGGAATTTCTAGAATAGCTTGCTTTACTTTATGACATTTCTGCTTTGTTTTCTGTAGTGTGTGCGTGTGTGTGTGTGTGTGTGTGTGAGTGTGTGTGAATGCCATTGAGAGGCCTTTGGAAAAAACAAGATGATGAAACAAGTAAAAAAATACCTCTGGACATTAGAGACTGGTATTGTGTTGANCAAACATCTCCAATCCAAAATTAAATCTAGAATTGGCTTCCTATTTCGCAACAAAGCATCCTTCACTCATGCTGCCAAACATACCCTCGTAAAACTGACCATCCTACCGATCCTCGACTTCGGTGATGTCATTTACAAAATAGCCTCCAATACTCTACTCAACAAATTGGATGCAGTCTATCACAGTGCCATCCGTTTTGTCACCAAAGCCCCATATACCACCCACCACTGCGACCTGTACGCTCTCGTTGGCTGGCCCTCGCTTTACACTTGTCGCTATACCCACTGGCTCCAGGTCATCTACAAGTCCCTGCTAGGTAAAGCCCCGCCTTATCTCAGCTCGCTGGTCACCATAGCAGCACCCACCCGTAGCACGCGCTCCAGCAGGTATATCTCACTGGTCACCCCCAAAGCCAATTCCTCCTTTGGCCGACTTTCCTTCTAGTTCTCTGCTGCCAATGACTGGAACGAACTACAAAAATCTCTGAACTGGAGACACTTATCTCCCTCACCAGCTTTAAGCACCAGCTTAAGCCCAACCAACTACCTCATCCCCTACCGTATTTATTTATTTATCTTGTTCCTTTGCATCCCAGTTTTTCTACATTGCACATTCATCTACTGCACATCTACCATTCCAGTGTTTAAATGCTATATTGTACTTACTTTGCCACCATGGCCTATTTATTGCCTTACCTTCCTTAACTTACCTCATTTGCACTCTTTGTATATAGATTTATTTTTCTACTGTATTATTGACTGTATGTTCGTTTACTCCATGTGTAACTCAGTGTTGTTGTATGTGTCGAACTGCTTTGCTTTATCTTGGCCAGGTCGCAGTTGTAAATGAGAACTTGTTCTCAACTTGCCTACCTGATTAAATAAAGGTTAAATAAAAAATAACTAGAGTGGCGCTTTACCTGTACAATCTTTTGATTGTCCCATAGAAATAAATATACACATGCATAGCCCATACATGTACAAACAGTGTAGCTATTCCCTCCGCAAGGCAATCAAACATGCTAAGCGTCAATATAGAGACAAAGTAGAGTCAAAATTCAATGGCTCAGACACCAGAGGAATGTGGCAGGGTCTACAGTCAATCACGTACTACAAAAAGAAAACCAGCCCTGCCGCGGACCACGACTTCCTGCTCCCAGACAAACTAAACAACTTCTTTGCTCGCTTTGAGGACAATACAGTGCCACCGACACGGCCCGCTACCACCGCAGCCAACTTGAGTAAAACATTTAAATTTGTTAACCCTCGCAAGGCTGCTGGCCCAGATGGCATCCCTGGCCGTGTCCTCAGAGCATGCACAGACCAGCTGGCTGGTGTGTTTACGGACATATTCAATCAGTCCCTATCCCAGTCTGCTGTTCCCACATGCTTCAAGAGGGCCACCATTGTTCCTGTTCCGAAGAAAGCTAAGGTAACTGAGCTAAATGACTATCACCCCGTAGCACTCACTTCCGTCATCATCAAGTGCTTTGAGAGACTAGTCAAGGATCATATCACCTCCATCCTGCCAGACACCCTGGACCCACTCCAATTTGCTTACCGTCCCAATAGGTCCACAGACGACGCAATCGCAATCACACTGCATACTGCCCTAACCCATCTGGACAAGAGGAATACCTATGTAAGAATGCTGTTCATCGACTACAGCTCAGCATTTAACACCATAGTT
>QNTS01025821.1:0-12148 GCA_003317085.1 Hucho hucho
CAACCAGATATACTACATCCATAACTAGCGGTTTCCTCATTAGCAGGGAGGAGTTTCTACAACCAGATATACTACATCCATAACTAGCGGTTTCCTCATTAGCAGGGAGGAGTTTCTGCAATCACTTTGTGTCATGCTGCAATTTTAGCATATTGGAGACCAAAAGTCATTAGAATTTCAACAACTTTAACTTATTTCTAGCCTACAACCATTGATGTTACCACTAATGTGAAATTAAGACAAAATATGACTTGTTGCTAACTTGACTCTCTTAATTGTCAAATAATTTAACCGACGTCAATTGTTGTACAACTTCATGGGTGCTCTGGGCATCACCTTTTACCTCAAATAAACAGTGGATTTCTGCTGCAGTGGGCATTTAACCATCTGTCTGACTTTGTTGTTCACGCAGGAGAGAGACGTGACTATCGTGGATCCTTTGGGGAGCCTCAACAACCTCATGATGCTGACGAGGCAGAGAAAAGTCTCTCCAGATCAGAACTCCCCAGGAAACAGCAGCAGAGACCCACAGGGAAGAAAACAAACTGCTGCTCTTATTGGGGGAAACGTTGTAAATCTTCATCAGAACTTAAAATACACCAGAGAACACACACAGGAGAGAAATCTTTTAGCTGTGATCAATGTGGGAAGACTTTTACTACATCTAGCCATCTAATTGTACACCAGAGAACACACACAGGAGAGAAACCTTTTAGCTGTGATCAATGTGGGAAGAATTTTACTGTGTCAAGCTCATTGACAGTGCACCAGAGAACACACACAGGAGAGAAACCATTTAGTTGTTATCAATGTGGGAGGAGTTGCATTACATCTAGCCATCTAACTAAACACAAGAGAACACACACAGGAGAGAAACCTTTTAGCTGTGATCAATGTGGGAAGAGTTTTACCCGGTTAAACAGCCTGATAGTACACCAGCGGACACACACAGGAGAGAAACCTTTTAGCTGTGATCAATGTGGGAAGAGTTGGTCTACATCTAGAGATCTAATTGTACACCAGAGAACACACACAGGAGAGAAACCTTTTAGCTGTGATCAATGTGGGAAGAGTTTTACTACATCTAGCCATCGGACTAAACACCAGAGAACACACACAGGAGATAAACCTTATTACTGTGTTCAATGTGGGAAGAGTTTTACTGTGTCAAGCTCCTTGACAGTGCACCAGAGAACACACACAGGAGAGAAACCTTATAGCTGTGGTCAATGTGGGAAGAGTTTTATTACATCTAGCATTCTGACTCGACACCAGAGAACACACACAAGAGATAAATCTTAAGGCTGTGGTCAATGTGGGAAGAGTTTTGGTCAATCTAGAGATCTGACAGTGCACCAGTGGACACACACAGAAGAGAAATCTCATTGCTGTAACCAGAGATAATCTGATTAAAAGTCTCTGATCAAATATCATAAAATACATACTTGAAGGAGTTGTTTCATGATATCAATGAATTAATGTCACAATGTAGAACCATAAATGCCCCTCATCTCCCTCCTCTCACACAATTGATTTCAACATGATATTGATGAGTGATGACAAATAAGTGTTGTGTTCCTTTGTTTAGCGACCCCTACATTTAAATGCATCACTACAAAATGTAGCTGACTGTCTTCTGCTGGTTGTCCTTTAACCAGTGAGGTAAAAGATATCTCCCATTTCCATGTGTTTTTAGTTGTGTTAGTTTCAACATCACATACAACCTGATTTCCCCCCCTAATAGATATCAGTGATTTATTGCTACTTGTCAAAACAACAGCGTTTCTGGTGCTTGTGCAGTTTATAAGGAGCTTGTTTAAAAAATACAAGTAATATGATTATTGTGGCAGATGTTTGTGTATATAGCACATTTTATGTTTTAGGTTTTCAATATATCCCAAACTGTTTCTGCATATTGGTTATTGATTTGGACACGTTAAAACTGTGTTTTGACATTGGGGATATCCCACCTAGGAAAATGTAATTGAAAAGACGTTGAAAATAAGACTATGCAATCAAATATTTCATATTTACATTTCATTAAACATTTAGTAATGATAATTATTTATGCAACCAACTGACAATTTTTGGGTACAATTATATTGACATTGTTTCCCTGCTTTTAGAATATCAGGGTTCATTCTCAGATGTGCCAACACAAATGTACTAGAGCATGACATTGGGGACTGGGCCCAGATCCAACAACATGCCTATCTAGTGAACCCTGAAAAGAGAGAGAAGCTCCGCAGTGAGGTGGAAAGTTACTACGGATATTGCAGGAGTTTCCTCTTGAAATCAGACATGTCCGTGGTAAGGACAACTTGGTTGCTGATTGTCTCAAGGGTGGGAAGTCAAAAAAGATTTGTGTTTTGCGTTTAGCCAGTGAGTTGCCATGGATCACAATTTATTTTGACTGCACGTTTTTCCGGTATTGGAGATTAGTTTTTTTGGGGCTCGTTCCAAGGGGACCAGAGTTCTATAAGCTAGTGAGTTTAAGGAAGACGCGTTCTAGAAGCTAGTGAGTTTAAGGAAGACGAGAGTTCTAGAAGCTAGTGAGTTTAAGGAAGACGAGTTCTAGAAGCTAGTGAGTTTAAGGAAGACGAGTTCTAGAAGCTAGTGAGTTTTAGGAAGACGAGAGTTCTAGAAGCTAGTTTTTACTTGTTGACAGCCAGTAGACACCATGTTTATATTGTAGAAGGTGAAGCATTGTAGTTGATTATAATGTTAAATGGAAGTTGTTTTCTGTTGGTGGTGAGCAAACTTGTCCAACAAAAATATAGGATATATTTGTTGTCTTAAGGAGGAAGGTGTTACAGGCCTTGTTTTTTTTTTTATGTTTTGATGTTAGACTTGAGCACGAATAGCTCGTTAGCATGTAGGGCGCAAGTTAGTCAGTGTGTGTTACACCTGTGCTGGCTTGTCCATCACGTTAGTGGGAAGGTGTTTCACCTGAGCTGGCCCAGGGTCTATTTAAGAGTGTCTGGCCCAGTGCTCCAGGTTCTATTTAACAGTGTCTGGCCCAGTGCTCCAGTTGTCTTGATAGATGTGGAGAGTCAACACCTTTATTTGCTCCACCTTTTTGGTTTCCTTTCTGTTTTTAAGTTTGGTGTGGGTTTTTCTTTTGTTTTCCTCTTCTAGGGCAGATTTAGTGGGTCTCATGGTGGGTGTCTTTTAGGTCCCAGTTGTTGTTACTAGTCAACTTTCAGTGGACACTGTGAGAGCAAAACTGCAAGATTATGTTATAGTACTTTTATTGTATAAAATGGATGTTTTATTCAACAGAATAGAGGGTTCTTAGAACTATTGTGTCTGTTTGTTCCACTGAGGATGGGCCTCTGGGAGAGAACACTGACAGGAGATTTACCATGTCTTTTGGGTGATAAAACCTAAAGAGACCGCATTCCAGAGCATGAGTTCATGTTTTTGTTCTATATGGTACCAGGGAGAGATGACCCCAGGGCCAGACCCTGGTCTCTACACAGAGTACTGTTGTTACAGCAGATGCTGTCTGCTGAGAATTATAAGTATCTTTCATACAGATCTTAACCTTGTGACCCGTTCTATACATCTATTGTTTGTCATGTAGGTTGAAAGGGGTGTATCTTGGCTATAAAAGACCTTTGTAGTTTTGTCTCTGGGCTCTCAACCAATCATCTGGGGTGATTCGTCGACCAGCCATCATTATCGTAGATGAACTCAATTGATTCCCTTTATATGTGTGTTGTCTTGACCTGCTCCCTTATTAATCAGTCAATAAAGATTTAGTTGAAGAATAACTCTGACTTGTGTGATCGGTTTGTCTCCTCATTTGATATTAAAGAAATTAACTACCACATTTGTCGATGGGGATGTGAATCTTCACTTGGTGACCGCTCCTGACGACCTGGGTAAATGGTGCACGAGGGATCCCTCTAACTTGGGATCTCAGGGAGACAACACTTCGGGAATGGAGCAGATGGACCCACCTTTGATCTGAGAGGCAGCGAGCCGGGTGGATACCACATCTTGAATGTAGTTTTAAAAAAAGAGGAGAGCAAAACACGCAAAGTGGAGTTTTTAGAAAAGCCTCATAGTCTCTGAGTGTGTATTCCTGTGTGAGGGGGCCACCTGGGAGGTGTAAACAGGGCCGAGGCAGTAGGCTCTGTGTGTATTCCTGTGTGAGGGGGCCACCTGGGAGGTGTAAACAAGCCCGAGGCAGTAGGCTCTGTGTGTATTCCTGTGTGAGGGGGGCACCTTGGAGGCGTAAATAGGGCCGAGGCAGTAGGCTCTGTGTGTATTCCTGTGTGAGGGGGGCACCTTGGAGGTGTAACTCGGCCGAGGCAGTGGAGGATGATCTGAGAGTTAGTCGACTCAAAGACATCTATCATTGGTCGGTTGCAGGCGACCTAGAGCTCTCCTGACACTGAATTGATCACAGTGGGGATTAGGGAGGGGAGGGGCCAGGGTGACTGTGGGTTCTGTGTGAAGCATGGTACCTGGTGAAATCTATTGGAAGAAGGACCTCATTCTGAAAAGTGTCTGTGTGACCATCTAAGTGATCCTCAGAAGTTATTATTTTAAATGTGCTGGCCAGGTATGCCCTGGGTTTGGTCATTTAGAGTTAAATATCTAGAATCTGCGTGAACTAGTTTTGGACATTTACGATATAGTATAAGCTAGTAAGGTGCACCTGTAATTGTTTTAAACCTGTAATTGTTTTAAACCTGTACTTGCTTTAACCTGTAATTGTTTTAAACCTGTTCCCCATTTTAGAAGTATTGAAAGATGTAAATGTATGAGTTGCATTATCCTAGGAACTAACCAGGAGATAGAAATTAGAAAATATTCCTGCAGGTTAAAATATTGTCGAAAAACAACTAATTGATTAGGTATGTTTGGGAATAGCATTGTGCAACTGTGATATGAGAGTTGTGTGACTGTGATATGAGAGTTGTGTGACTGCGATATGAGAGTTCTGTGACTGATATGAGAGTTGTGTGACTGAGTCTTAATCTGAAGTTTGGATAGAAACGTATAGAAATATGGTTAATCAGATGATTAAGAGATCTACCTGGTTAAATAGAGGGGAAATAAATAATAAAAAAATTGTTGAAATCAAATCAAGCTTTATTTATACAGCACATTTCAGACATGGATGCAACACAATGGCTTCACAAGAAAAAACGAATAAAAGAATGAAAATAAACAAATATTTAGTGCACAACAAACAGAAGACTAACAACTGAAAGACTAATAAGCAACATAAGGAAATGCCATTGATTAAAATATTAATTGGATGCAATATCCAACCCAAAATATAAGCTTGTTTTTTAGGAGGGGCTCTGAAAGACACTTCGGGGGTGTCCACTGAAAGTTGACTAGCAACAACAACTGGGACCTAAAAGACACCCACCATGAGACCCACTAAATCTGCCCAAGAAGAGGAAAATAAAAGAAAAACCCACACCAAACTTAAAGACAGGAAGCACACCAAAAAGGTGGAGCAACTAAAGGGGTTGACTCTCCACATCTATCAAGACAACTGGAGCACTGGGCCAGACACTCTTAAATAGAACCTGGAGCACTGGGCCAGACACTCTTAAATACAACCTGGAGCACTGGGCCAGACACTCTTAAATAGAACCTGGAGCACTGGGCCAGACACTCTTAAATAGAACCTGGAGCACTGGGCCAGACACTCTTAAATAGAACGCCTTCCGACTAACGAGATGGACAAGCCAGCACAAGTGTAACACATTGACTAACGAGGTGACACCAATCAGTGCGCCCTACTAGCTATATGTGCTTATAGAATCAGAAAACTCATTAGCTTCTAGAACTCTTGTCCACTTTTTATTTAACAAGTCAGTTAAGAACAATTTATTTAAAATGACGGCCTACCGGGGAACAGTGGGTTAACAGCCCTGTTCAGGGGCAGAACAACAGATTATTTTCTTGGCATCTCGGAAATTCGATCGAGCAAACTTTCGGTTACTGGCCCAACGCTATAACCACCAGGCTACCTGAAAGAACGTTGAAATTAAGTTGTTTTCAAGTAATTTAAAAAACAACCAGCAAATACATATTTTCAAATTTCACTTTCAACTACAACAGAACGTGTATTGGACGTCGGGCATAGTCGTCTTTTCAATGACATTTTGCTAGGTGGGATATCCCCAATGTCAAAACACAGTTTTAACGTGTCCAAATCAAAAACCAATATGCAGAAACAGTTTGTGATATATTGAAAACCTAAACATAAAATGTGCTATATACACAAACATCTGCCACAATAATCATATTACTTGTATTTTTTAAACAAGCTCCTTATAAACTGCACAAGCACCATAAACACTGTTGTTTTGACAAGTAGCAATAAATCACTGATATCGATTAGGGGGGAAATCAGGTTGTATGTGCTGTTGAAACTAACACAACTAAAAAAACACATGGAAATGGGAGATATCTTTTACCTCACTGGTTAGAGGACAACCTGCAGAAGACAGTCAGCTACATTCGGGAGTGATGCATTTAAATGTAGGGGTCGCTAAACAAAGGAACACAACACTTATTTGTCACTCATCGATATCATGTTGAAATCAATTGTTTGACAGGAGGGAGATGAGGTTGCACATCCTGTTAAAACTAACAGCTCAAAAATCACACGTAATCTGGGAGTAATGTGTACATCACTGGTTAGAGGACAACTAGTAGAAAACAGCTAGCTACATTTTGATTCAAGTGGGTCACCAACATGGTAAGTGTAACACAACTCTATTTCTGTTAGTCACTTTTTGTTAAATCACGTAAATTAGTACTCTTCCATTTCAGAGCCTGGATTTTGCCCCTGATGCTAATATCCATATCATGTTGAAATCAATTGATAAGGGGGCAAAAGTTTAGGCTTCTACATTGTGAAAATACTCCTACTACAATGTTAAAACATTCTACATTGTGACATTAATTCATTGATATCATGAAACAACTCCTTCCTGTATACATTTTCTGATATTTGATCGGAGATCTTTTATCAGATTATCTCTAGTCACAGCTATGAGATTTCTCTGCTGTGTGTATTCTCTGGTGCACTGTCAGAGAGCCAGAATAAGTAAATCTCTTCCCACATTGACCACAGCTATATGGTTTCTGTCCTGTGTGTGTTCTCTGGTGTAAAGTCAGAGAGCTAGATTGACCAAAACTCTTCCCACATTGATCACAGCTATAAGGTTTCTCTCCTGTGTGTGTTCTCTGGTGTAGAGTCAGATTGCTAGATGTAGTAAAACACTTCCCACATTGATCACAGCTATAGGGCTTTTCTCCTGTGTGTGTTTTCTGGTGTAATGTCAGCTGGCCAGATTGAACAAAATTCTTCCCACATTGATCACAGCTATAAGGTTTCTCTCCTGTGTGTGTTCTCTGGTGTGCTATCAGGCTAGATGACTGAGTAAAACTCTTCCCACATTGACCACAGCTATAATGTTTCTCTCCTGTGTGTATTCTCTGGTGTTGAGTCAGAATGCTAGATCTAGTAAAACTCTTCCCACATTGATCACAGCTATAGGGTTTTTCTCGTGTGTGTTCTCTGGTGTAATGTCAGCTGGCCAGATTGAACAAAACTCTTCCCACATTGATCACAGCTATAAGGTTTCTCTCCTGTGTGTGTTCTCTGGTGTTGAGTCAGAATGCTAGATCTAGTAAAACTCTTCCCACATTTACCACAGCAATAAGGTTTCTCTCCTGTGTGTATTCTCGGGTGTAAAGTCAGCTGGCCAGATGTAGTAAATCTTTTCCCACATTTAGTACAGCTAAAAGATTTCTCTCCTGTGTGGATTCTCTGATGAATTTTAATGCCTAATGAGGTGAATTTCTTCCCACAGTCAGAGCAGCAGTGAGTTCTCTTCCCTGTGGATCTCTGCAGGTGTTTTTTGAGGTGTTCTGATCTGGAGAGACTTTTCTCTGCCTCGTCAGCATCACGTTGTTGAGGCTCCCCAGAGGATCCACGATAGTCCCGTCTCTCTCCTGTGTGAACAACAAAGTCAGACAGATGGTTAAAGGCCCACAACAGTGGAAATCCACTGTAAAAGGTGATGCCAACAGCGTAGCCATGATGTTGTACAACAATGTTAAAATTATTTGATAAATGAGCAAGAATAGTAGTCAAGAACAGTCTTGTTTTCACATTAGTAGTGAAATCGATGATTGTAGGCTAGAAATAAGTTATTAAAGTTGTTGAAAGTATATCTGCCTGGAGTAAAAATGGTGAGCAAAGATTTTAGTTTTTCACAATGTATTCTGAATGTGAATGGGGGAAAACTCAGGGGAGTAACCTCCATTTACAGGTTGCTTATGAGTGCATTTCACACTACTTTGGATTATAATTGTGAGGCTCGTTTGAATGTCCTGATTAATATAATGTTTGCTACAGTATTAAGAATTGTGTGTAATTATTGAATAACCGCGTTAATGACAGTATCCATTTGGGTGTTGTCAATAAAGTTCAGATTCTTTAATATTTGTATTTTTTATTTCCCCTTTATTTAACCAGGTAGTTCTATCTGATGTCATAATACTGTTTATTTCCTCTTTATTTAACCAGGTAGTTCTATCTGATGTCATAATACTGTTTATTTCCTCTTTATTTAACCAGGTAGTTCTATCTGATGTCATAATACTGTTTATTTCCTCTTTATTTAACCAGGTAGTTCTATCTGATGTCATAATACTGTTTATTTCCCCTTTATTTAACCAGGTAGTTCTATCTGATGTCATAATACTGTTTATTTCCCCTTTATTTAACCAGGTAGTTCTATCTGATGTCGTAATACTGTTTATTTCCCCTTTATTTAACCAGGAAGTTCTATCTGATGTCATAATACTGTTTATTTCCCCTTTATTTAACCAGGTAGTTCTATCTGATGTCATAATACTGTTTATTTCCCCTTTATTTAACCAGGTAGTTCTATCTGATGTCCTAATACTGTTTATTTCCCCTTTATTTAACCAGGTAGTTCTATCTGATGTCATAATACAGGTAGGCCAGTTGAGAACAAGTACTCATTTACAACTGCGACCTGGCCAAGATAAAGGAAAGCAGTGCGACAACAACAACAGAGTTACACATGGGACAAACAAAAGTACAGTACACAATAGAAAAAATCTATATAATGTGTGTGCAAATGGCGTGAGGAGGTAAGGCAATAAATAGGACATAGTAGCAAAGTAATTACAATTTAACCAGGTAGTTCTATCTGATGTCATAATACTGTTTATTTCCCCTTTATTTAACCAGGTAGTTCTATCTGATGTCATAATACTGTTTATTTCCCCTTTATTTAACCAGGTAGGCCAGTTGAGAACAAGTTCTCATTTACAACTGCGACCTGGCCAAGATAAAGCAAAGCAGTGCGACAACAACAACAACAACAGAGTTACACATGGGACAAACAAAAGTACAGTCAATAACACAATAGAAAAATCTATATACAGTGTGTGCAAATGGAGTAAGGATGTAAGGCAATAAATAGGACATAGTAGCAAAGTAATTACAATTGAGTAAATTAACACTGGAGTGATAGATGCAGATGATGATGATGTGCAAGTAGAAATACTGGTGTGCAAAAGAGCAGAAAAGTAAATAAAAACAATATGGGGATGAGGTAGGTAGGTTGGGTGGGCTATTTACAGATGGGCTGTGTACAGCTGCAGCGATCGGTTAGCTGCTCAGATAGCTGATGTTTAAAGTTAGTGAGGGAGATATAAGTCTCTAGCTTCAGTGATTTTTGCAATTCGTTCCAGTTATTGGCAGCAGAGAACTGGAAGGAAAGGCGACCAAAGGAGGTGTTGGCTTTGGGGATGACCAGTCAGATATACCTGCTGGAGCGCGTGCTACGGGTGGGTGTTGCTATGCTGACCAGTGAGCTGAGATAAGGCAGAGCTTTACCTAGCATAGACTTATAGATGACCTGGAGCCAGTGGGTCTGGCGACGAATATGTAGCGAGGGCCAGCCGACTAGAGCATACAGGTCGCAGTGGTGGGTGGTATAAGGAGCTTTGGTAACAAAACGGGTGGCACTGTGATAGACTGCATCCAGTTTGCTGAGTAGAGTATTGGAAGCTATTTTATAGATAACATCGCCGAAGTCGAGGATCGGTAGGATAGTCAGTTTTACTAGGATATGTTTGGTGGCGTGATTAAAGGAGGCTTTGTTGTGAAATAGGAAACCGATTCTAGATTTAATTTTGGATTGGAGATGTTTAATATGAGTCTGGAAGGAGAGTTTACAGTCTAGCCAGACACTTAGGTATTTGTAGTTATCCACATATTCTAATTCGGAAGCGTCCTAATCATGCATCAAGCCTAGACGTACAAGACAACAAATGTGAGTATCTCTTTATTCCCTTGGGCACATGGTTGCTATCCTGAATCAGGCTTAACCTTCATCGTATAGGTCACATTTTTAGCCATCTTACTCATTGCTATAGCAACAGGACAAGCAATCCGAAGAATAACTCATCGTTTCCTAATCACAAACTATGAGAACCACACAAAGTCCAGGGGGTGAGCACGCTCTACCACTAACATGCTGACCACAGTGCTCGCGTCACGTGCGCGAGCATTGCAAAATAAATGTACACATACATGTTAATCAATCATTGCACCCACACTGCAACGAGCTTCTGTGTAGCCAGGCGCTAAAATAGAACTTGCTTCTATTTGTGACTCTCGACGCGCTGCAAGTCCGGCCTCTCCCATCTCCTCATTGGTTTTTAGAAGCATATACCCACGTGGGTGATTGAAAGATGAACTGAGGTCCTCACTCCAGTCCAGTTGATGGTGGTAATGCACCTTAAAGTTGGTTGTCAACCGCCATATAAAGTCCAAAGAAGAAAAAGAAGCCTGAAGGAGGAGAGATGATGAGAAACTAATTTGGTTCGACCACAAGGCACTACTGACCACAAGGCACTACTGCCATCTAGGACCGTTAAGGACATTGCTACTGGTTACCTATTTGGATGTGATATGAAAGTATTGTGTGAAACTATGTTGATGTGATATGAAAGTACAGCGATTTATGTTTCTAGAAACATATCGCAATTGAGAATCGATTCACATTTAGATAGAATATTTGGCTATTTTAGCTGCCAGAGCCAGTCTACCTCTGAAAATAACATACAGTCCTTGGCCCTTGAGGAGTAACGGTAAACACTCTTAAGGATCCGCCCCTTTTTTTCTCTCAGATTTTCACCCAAATGACATTCCCAAATCTAACTGCCTGTAGCTCAGGCCCTGAAGCAATGATATGCATATTCTTAATACCATTTCAAGGAAACACTTTGAAGTTTGTGGAAATGTGAAAGCAATGTAGGAGAATATAACACAATAGATCTGGTAAAAGATAATACAAAGAAAAAAAACACCCGTTCTGCCAATATCAGATATGTCTATGTCCTGGGAAATGTTCTTGTTTACTTACCACCTCATGCTAATCGCATTAGCATACGTTAGCTCAACCTTCCTGTGGACGGGACACCGATCCTGAGGAAGTTGTGTAGAGCAGCAACAAGCAGTAGAAACAATAACAAAGCATACTCCCCGCCCGTTTCGATAAAAAGCTGAGGGATGGGGCTGGAGAAACTGCTGATTGCCCCTTTAAGACTACATATTGTGCTAATCTAATAGGAGATATTGAGGACTACAGTATTTCAGGCATTGTCATTGGATGCATTTGATCAATTGTTAACGTTTTGTTGATGGTCCACTCTTAATGTTCTACACGTTACATTGGAGCTTCAGCCATTCCTACAGAACAACATTAAAGTGGAGAACCCCTTTACTGCATATTGGTTCAACGACTGCAGAGACGGTACTTACTGGTGTTAAACAGATCTCCAACCTCCTCTTCTTCCTCCAATGTGACAGTAATCTCCTCCTCCTCCTCTTTCACTCCAAAAACTGCATCCTCCTCTTTCTCTTCCTCTTCTTCTTTTACTGTAACATCCTCCTCCTCTTTCACTCTGAACGAGTCTTCCTCTTCTTTCACTGAAACGTCTTTCTCTTCTTCTTTCACGGTAACAGCCTCACCCTCTAGTTGTTTTTGTATTGTAACATCCTCCTCTTCCTCCTCCTCTTTGACCAGATCTTCTTTCTCCGTCCAGCAGACCTCCTCTT
>QNTS01025890.1:0-11945 GCA_003317085.1 Hucho hucho
ATCATTGCAACTCCACGAGGTGAGATCTTGCATGGAGCCCCAGGCCGAGGGAGATTGACAGTTCTTTTGTGTTTCTTCCATTTGCGAATAATCGCACCAACTGTTGTCACCTTCTCACCAAGCTGCTTGGCGATGGTCTTGTAGCCCATTCCAGCCTTGTGTAGGTCTACAATCTTGTCCCTGACATCCTTGGAGAGCTTTTTGGTCATGGCCATGGTGGAGAGTTTGGAATCTGATTGATTGATTGCTTCTGTGGACATGTGTCTTTTATACAGGTAACAAGCTGAGATTAGGAGCACTCCCTTTAAGAGTGTGCTCCTAATCTCAGCTCGTTAACTGTATAAAAGACACCTGGGAGCCAGAAATCGTTCTGATTGAGAGGGGGTCAAATACTTACTTCCCTCATTAAAATGCAAATCAATTTATAACATTTTTCACATGCGTTTTTCTGGATTTTTTTGTTGTTATTCTGTCTCTCACTGTTCAAATAAACCTACCATTAAAATTATAGACTGATCATTTCTTTGTCAGTGGGCAAACATACAAAATCAGCAGGGGATCAAATACTTTTTTCCCTCACTGTACGCCATAACGACTGACATAACTTTTCATATCCTGTTATAATATGGTCATAACACTGTCATGACACATATTTTGACCTGTTGTGACATATATTGTGTTATTTTATAGCTGGTTATGACACCTACATAAGAGTGTAAAACCCCACAAAACCTACCACACATAGCAAACCATTCCATTACACCATAGCCTACATGTCAACAGTTTGTTTATGTTGTATATATTTTCTTTTTAATTCACCATATTAAATTATCATTGTAATTGCTGTCAGACATGCACCTACCCCAATGCTCTGTTTCTGATAACTGGGATGAATGCAGGAGCAGATTTCAGGAGCAGGACAAGACACCCTCTTTGTGACAATGACTGACATAAGGGTATGTACGACAGGCCTATCTGGCTTTTATGATTATGATGGTCATAATCCTTCTTAACGGTGTCATGACATGCATTTTCTTAGTCCAAATAAAGTGACACAGGATGGTCATAAAACATGACTGTAAATAATTCATTACAACAACAACAACAACAACAACACAGGATTTATAAACGAAAGGAAACTTCTTGACAGGGAAAAAAATAACTAGAATAAATGTAGGTGTCATAACCAGCCATAAAATAACACAATATATGTCACAAGAGTTGTAAATATATGGGTCATGACAGTGTTATGACCATATTATGACAGATTATGACAAGTTATGTCAGCTGTCATGACATGTTTATGACCCTGTCACAACGTGTATTGACACTGGGTGTCAAATAAAGTGTTACCGTTTCATTCAATTTCTAAGTCATTTACCATTTCCATTGAAGTTAAAGAATCCCTTTAAGTACAAAGAGCTAGGCTTGTGTTGTCTAAGTGGCTGAGAAAAAGAGATGAGCGGTAACCAACGCAATACAAAGCCCTGATGAGATCTAATACAGACCACCAGAGCTGGTAGAGATACATAGTAGAGCGAGAGAATAACAGATTGTCAGAAGGACAATGACCACCTACATACACTGTCAGAAAGAGAGTGCATAAGTATCACTTAACAATTTCAGGCTGTCTATAACACCCCTCCCCTCTCCCCTCATAGTGGATGGGGCAGGAGTACACTGTAAAAGAATCCCGTTGTTTTTAACGTAATTTATTAGTAGCCAGTTAGTTACCTGTAAGTTACTGTAAAAATGGTATGTATAGTATGTTAACATGAATTCCATATAAACAACTTCCAAATAAATTTCTTTGGAATTTACGATAACATACTGTACCTTTTTGTATAGTAACTTGCAGGTAACTGGCTGCCAGTAAGTTACCATAAAAACAACATGAGATTTTTGACAGTGTAGAGTCAGATTTAGTACCTATGTCACCCAAAGACCAACCCCAACACAATCCTGCTCAGTCCCATCAAAGCTCCCACAGCATGCAGAAACTCATCCATTCCATAATAGAGGAAAGAAAGCACAGAGAAAAATACTCTCTGCTCTTAGAGAGATTTCATTTCAGATTAGTGTATGGCATGGACGAACACTTTGAGTCAGTTTGAACAGAGAAAGAGAAAAAGAGAGAGTAGGATAGAAAGACAGAGAGACAGAAATACTGATAGAGAAATAGTGAGAGAAGAGGGAGGTAGCGAGAAAGAAAGTGGCAGAGTAAAATGACTGGGACTAGGGCATGCTGTGCTGTGGCATTTGCGGTGGTGGTGATGGTGTCTATATGAAGTAAAAGTCCTGCACATTAATATTGGTGGAAATATTTAGCAGATTTTATTGCGAAATTTGATCATTTGTTTTGTTACTGTCCGTATGTAGCTTGTTTTTCATCGCAGGTCCAGGAATGGCTGAAGAATTGCAACATTTACCTGGAGCTAACTCTGCAGATAGCTCCACTGGGTGATTTGAAAAGTCATAGTCAATCGATCAATAATATAATAATACTTTAAGCAAAAATGTTTACCTTTAAATTACAATCTGTAGAAACTATGAGAACAGAAAGGTTCAGAACTTTTGTGAAACACCACAGCACAGTTGAAAAATATATGGCAAATAGAAATCCAATATGGATGGTATTAAGAGATAGATGGGAGGGGTTGTATGGAGCTGAAGGGTGGGACTAATAACAACAAGATACATAATGTAAAATATACTGTGTCCGTAAAATGTATATACATACGTAGGTTCAGAACATTTGTGAAACAGTACAGTTAAAAATACATGGCAAATAGAAATCAAACTGGATGGTCTTCAGAAATAGATGGGAGGAGTTGAGGGTAGATGAAGGATAGGAGTAAAAATAAATAAAAGATAACTATTGTAAAATATGATATTAAAATATTAAAATATAAAATGTACACTACCTTTCAAACGTTTGTGATCACTTAGAAATGTCCTTGTTTGGAAAGAAAAGCACATTTTTTGGTAAATTAAAATAACATCATATTGATTAGAAATACAGTGCAGACATTGTTAATGTTGTAAATGACTATAGTAGCTAGAAACTGCAGATTTTAATGGAATATTTTGGAATATTTTTTTATTTTTACAACTGCGACCTGGCCAAGATAACGCAAAGCAGTTCGACATATACAACAACACAGAGTTACACATGTAGTAAAACAAACATACAGTCAAAAATACAGTAGAAAAAAAACAAATCTATATACAAAGAGTGTAAATAAGGTAAGATAAGGAAGGTAAAGGCAATAAATAGGCCATGGTGGTGAAGTAATTACAATATAGCATTTAAACACTGGAATGGTAGATGTGCAGTAGATGAATGTGCAATGTAGAAAAACTGGGGTGCAAAGGAACAAGATAAATACATAAATACGGTAGGGGATGAGGTAGTTGGTTGGGCTATTTACAGATGGGCTACATACAGGTGCAGGGGTCTGTGAGCTGCTCTGACAGCTGGTGCTTAAAGCTGGTGAGGGAGATAAGTGTCTCCAGTTTCAGAGAGTTTTGTAGTTGGTTCCAGTCATTGGCAGCAGAGAACTGGAAGGAAAGTCGGCCAAATGAGGAATTGGCTTTGGGGGTGACCAGTGAGATATACCTGCTGGAGCGCGTGCTACGGGTTGGTGCTGCTATGGTGACCAGTGAGCTGAGATAAGGCGGGGCTTTACCTAGCAGGGACTTGTAGATGACCTGGAGCCAGTGGGTATGGCGACGAGTGTAAAGCGAGGGCCAGCCAACGAGAGCGTACAGGTCGTAGTGGTGGATGGTATATGGGACATTGGTGACAAAACGGATGGCACTGTGATAGACTGCATCCAATTTGTTGAGTAGAGTATTGGAGGCTATTTTGTAAATGACATCACCGAAGTCAAGGATCGGTAGGATAGTCAATTCTAGATTTAATTTTGGATTGGAGATGTTTGATGTGAGTCTGGAAGGAAAGTTTACAGTCTAACCAGACACCTAGATATTTGTAGTTGTCCACATAATCTAAGACAGAACTGTCCAGAGTAGTGATGCTGGACGGGCGGGCAGGTGCAGGCAGCGATCGGTTGAAGAGCATGCATTTACTTTTATTTGCATTTACGAGCAGTTGGAGGCCACGGAAGGAGAGTTGTATGGCATTGAAGCTCGTCTGGAGGGTAGTTAACACAGTGTCCAAAGAAGGGCCAGAGGTATACAGAATGGTGTCATCTGCGTAGAGGTGGATCAGAGACTCACCAGCAGCAAGAGTGACATCATTGATGTCTACAGAGAAGAGAGTCGGCCCAAGAATTGAAATAGTCATCAAAAGCTCTGACTCTTGGCAATATCACAGCGTTGTCAGATTTCAAAAAGGCTTTACGGTGAAAGCACAACATTTGATTGTTTGAGGATTGCACCTACAATATTTAGCATAAATTCATACACCATCGCGGTTCACACAAAACCCATTTCACAGCGAAAACAAATCCCTTACCTTTTGAAGAACTTCTGCTGAGGGCTTCCCAAGTGTCCAACGAAGACATCCAATGGTTCTTTTGTTAGAAAAAGTCATTTATTATATCCATAAATCTCCGTTTGGTTGGCGCATTATGTTCATAAAATACAGCGTCCACTCGCCCATTGAACCGTGAAGAGAACTCGTTCAACCTATACCTATACACTTGTCCAAGAACAATCAAACATCATTGATAATGTATCCTTAGGAACACTTTTATGTATGTTTACTATAATATTTCAACCGGATTATAAACTGGACGATAGGAAAGGAAAAAACTACAGCGCGCGCGAGCCCTCTGTTTACATCCTGTGACTAGTTTGAAATTCTTCTTCTATTACCATCCAGAGCAATCTACCATCACCAAACACTGTCTAGAGACTGCTGACATCCAGTGGAAGCAATAGGTACTGCAATCTTACTCCCATATATGGAAGTTTTCAATATGGAGGGGTTCAAAATGAGGCAATGTGTCAAAAACACTTTTTCCAGGACAGAAATTCCTCTGGTTTTTGCCTGCTATATCAGTTCTGTTATACTCACAGACAATATTTTAACACTCTTAGAAACTTCAGAGTGTTTCCTATCCAATAGTACTAATTATGTGCATATCCTATTTTCTGGGCCTGAGTGGCAGGCCTTTTACTTTGGGCACGCCAGACTCTCCAAAACCGACACCTCAAAGTCTCTCTCACTTGATTAGAATATTCCACGACAACTTCAATGCTGCAGACATTTTTTGGTACCCTTCCCGAGATCTGTGCCTCGACACAATCCTATCTCGGAGCTCTACGGACAATTCCTTCGATCTCATGGCTTGGTTTTTGCTATGACATGCACTGTCAACTGTGGGACCTTATATAGACAGGTGTGTGCCTTTCCAAATCAAGTCCAATAAATTGAATTTACCACATATGGACTCCAATCAAGTTGTAGAAACATCTCAAGGATGATCAATGGAAACAGGATGCACCTGAGCTATATTTTGAGTCTCATAGCAAAGGGACTGAATACTTATGTAAATGTGATATTTACGTTTTTTCTCATTTATACATTTGCAAAAATTCATAAAAAACAGTTTTTGCTTTGTAATTATGGGGTATTGTGTGTAGATTAAGGAAAACAAACTATTTAATCCGTTTAGAATAAGACTGTAACGTAACAAAATGTGGAAAAGGTCAAGGGGTCTGAATACTTTCCGAGTGCACTGTATATTTACGAAACAATTCATGGGGGATTGGAAATACCCCCCCGACCCCCCCAAAAAAGAATAATAATAATATTGGTGGAAATATCACCCATTACCCAGTCACNTGTGTGTGTGTGTGTGTGTGTGTGTGTGCATGCGTGCGTGTTCGTGTATGTGTATGTGTGTCTGACAGCGAGATATAGATAGCGTGTGTGAAGATGACAGGGGGTGCGGGTGGGTTTTTGACACTTGGTTTCATCATTATCTCATCCAAATCATGGTTTCTACTGTCCACGTTTATCACCCCCCCTTCACACACAAAAACAAACACACATACACGGTCCTGTCAGCGGTATCGATCGCATCTCGGGGCTACTGGTGGATGAACCTGTCATGGCCAACAAGGGGCGAACGGCAGAATAATGAAGTCTTTCTACTCTGTCTGATGGCTGCTGACATCTGTGTGTGCGTATGTGTGTGTGTGTGTGTGTGTGTGTGTGTGTGTGTGAGAGAGTGAGTTTTGCAGCTCTATAGGGCTCCAGGAGCTGCCCACGGGCATCCTCAGTGCTGCCTGACTAAATTGGATGGAAGGAGGCCCCCTGATGGGGAGACGTGATCCGTCATGTCATATAAATGAGCCGCAGACAGTGGGGAGAGCTATGGGTGCTAATAAAGACCTCTCAATCTGTTATAAACACACACACATGGCTAATTAGCAGTCTATTACATATGTCTCATCGGTCAGTCCAGATAAAATCTATTTCAACACCTCTCTCTTGTCAATAGATATTATGCCCAGTCTTTACAATTTACTTGATATCTCCATTCTGAGAATATCTATGGCTATCCTCTTTCTACAGGTATGTAGCCTGTACTGAACATCAACCATTCCCTTCCTCTCTCTGCAGAAGTGTAAGACAGCGTTCACACTTTGCCTGTTCTATACATATTCTATGCTTTATTTCATGGACCCACAGTCAGCCATTAGCTTTGGAACATTCACAAGAAACCTAAAGGTCTTCTCCATCCCCTCTGCCTCTATCTCTCCATTGCTTACCTCTCCATATTCCCCTTTCCTTCATCTCTAGCTGATGCTCACACACATCGGTATGATTTCTCTCTCTCTCTCTTGCTAGGCCTGTCCAGGATTTCACACTTGATGAGCAGCAGGAAGAAAGAAACAAATGAAATGTGTTCTAGGAACGTTCTTGTAACATCAGATTAATATTTTATACAAACATTCTATAATATTCTGAGAACCTTCACAGAACCTTCTGAGAACCTTCACAGAAAATAGTTTGGTTTGCTGAGCACTCTCTGTCCATATGTCTTTCACTCTCAGAGGGTTTCTGAAGCAAAAAAAAATTACATTACAGAAAAATGGTGTTGCTGGGGTGGCATATTTCATACACTGCAAAATGTCAGAGTGGCAAAATGACCATAGTGTTGTCTGTATGTGAGCCTGTGTGTGTGTGTGTGCGTGTGTGTATGTGTAGGGGCCTATCAGTCTGCTTCTCGTGACAGAAACTGTCATGACACCCGTTTATCACAGACCCCAAGGGGGGAGACCCTTTCCTCTACAAGGGCACTGCTACCAGAGCTCAGCCACTCACCGCAACAAGATCTCACAGTTTCACCAATTTTACTTTAGATTATGACTTTTGTCCACGTTTCTCCAAATGTCAAATTTCGAAGTTCATCCAAACATCCCATTTCTAGGTGTTTTAGACACCCTGGGTTGCTCCTCCTGCTGCATCCCCTGGTTGCTCTGCTGCTGTTGCCGGCACCTCGTGGCTGGTTAAATTTAGGCATTAATTAGTTATTAGTTAAGTTAAGGTTTGGGATAGGGTTAAAATAAAAACAACTCCACATTTAGGCATTAATTCAGAATGGTTAAGGGTTAAGGTTTGGGATAGGCTTACGCCCATCCGCCATCCCCGTCCACATGCCCTAGCAAAACCCATGCCTACTTGATGATAATAGCGCTCACCGTTGCCGCTAATGGCCGGTTTTCAAGGCATCTCCCAACGTCCTGTGTACCTGGACAGATGCAGGATTTTGAAGTGGATCTAGACTGACCTGGTTGCTTACCACTATTGCCAACACACACCACGTGCGTTTGCCTCAAATATTTATATGACTCTTTTCCTCACACACACACACACACACACACATACATTGTGAGAGGCCTCACAATAAACATGTCATTACAGGGATGTGCACACAGTCACACATACACAGGTATTCAAGGAATACCAAGAGAGGAATTCTAACAGAAATCCTCACATCGGTCAAATCTATCACTGCAAATGATCCAGTACATTTTGATTATACCTCCAATTTTTGTATTACCCAGACCTTTTCTAAAGTGCAGATAAGTGTTTGGATAAGTGTGGTAGAGAGGCCTCTACTAACCATTGCTATGGTCCTGACTGAGAGCCTTCTAAAACTGAATAGCTTTTAAGGGCAAAAGAGTCTAAGTAACATAATTTAAAAGTCCCCATCAAAAGCCCTCTGTTTTTTGCATGGACTGCGTCTGAATCTACCACATCTGCCTATGTCGGCCTTCCGCATCTGCGGTGGAAGGTGGCCGAGCTACAGCGGTGTTTGTCAGACCACAAGACATCCAAAAAATCGGTCTTTTCACAAAATTGGCTGTAACGTCAGAACATCATGGTGTTCTTTCATTTTGGTCTACGAGCCCCACGGGACATGTCTGAAGGTAACCCGATACTAGTTTAAACTAACGAATGGAAGTATGAAGGAAATGATCAAAACAAACTGAAATATCACATTTACATACAGTGGCAAAAAAAAGTATGTGAACCTTTTGGAAATACCTGGAGTTCTGCATAAATTGGTCATGAATTTTGATCTGATCTTCATCTAGGTCACAACAGACAAACACAATCTGCTTAAAATAAACTAATAACACACAAAAAATGATATGTTTTCATGTCATTATTGAACACACCGTAAAAACATTCACAGTGCAGGGTGGAAAAAGTATGTGAACCCTTGGATTTAATAACTGGTTGACCCTCCTTTGGCAGCAATAACCTCAACCAAACGTTTTCTGTAGTTGCGAATCAGACCTGCACAATGGTCAGGAGGAACTTTGGACCATTCCTCTTTACAAAACTGTTTCAGTTCAGCGATATTCTTGGGATGTCTGGTGTGAACTGCTCTCTTGAGGTCATGCCATAGCCTCTCAATCGGGTTGAGGTCAGGACTGACTGGGCCACTCCAGAAGGCGTATTTGCTTCTGTTGAAGCCATTCTGTTGTTGATTTACTTCTGTGTTTTGGGTCGTTGTCCTGTTGCATCACCCAACTTCTGTTGAGCTTCAATTGGTGGACAGATAGCCTAACATTCTCCTGCAAAATGTCTTGATAAATTGGGAATTTATTTTTCAGTCAATGATAGGCCCTCAATGTCCAGGCCATGAGGCAGCAAAGCAGCCCCAAACCATTTATTTCATTTTTTATTTCACCTTTATTTAACCAGGTAGGCAAGTTGAGAACAAGTTCTCATTTACAACTGCGACCTGGCCAAGATAAAGCAAAGCAGTTTGACACATACAACAACACAGAGTTACACATGGAGTAAAACAAACATACAGTCAATAATACAGTAGAAAAAAACAAATCTATATATACAGAGTGCAAATGAGGTAGGATAAGGAAGGTAAAGGCAATAAATAGGCCATGGTGGCAAAGTAATTACAATATAGCATTTAAACACTGGAATGGTAGATGTTTCAGTAGATGAATGTGCAATGTAGAAAAACTGGGGTGCAAAGGAACAAGATAAATAAATAAATACGGTAGGGGATGAGGTAGTTGGTTGGGCTATTTACAGATGGGCTATATACAGGGGCAGGGGTCTGTGAACTGCTCTGACAGCTGGTGCTTAAAGCTGGTGAGGGAGATAAGTGTCTCCAGTTTCAGAGATTTTTGTAGTTCGTTCCAGTCATTGGCAGCAGAGAACTGGAAGGAGAGTCGGCCAAATGAGGAATTGGCTTTGGGGGTGACCGGTGAGATATACCTGCTGGAGCGCGTGCTACGGGTTGGTGCTGCTATGGTGACCAGCGAGCTGAGATAAGGCAGGACTTTACCTAGCAGGGACTTGTAGATGACCTGGAGCCAGTGGGTATGGCGACGAGTGTAAAGCGAGGGCCAGCCAATGAGAGTGTACAGGTCGCAGTGGTGGGTGGTATATGGGGCTTTGGTAACAAAACGGATGGCACTGTGATAGACTGCATCCAATTTGTTGAGTAGAGTATTGGAGGCTATTTTGTAAATGACATCACCGAAGTCAAGGATCGGTAGGATAGTAAGATTTACGAGGGTATGTTTGGCAGCATGAGTGAAGGATGCTTTGTTGCGAAATAGGATGCCAATTCTAGATTTAATTTTAGATTGGAGATGTTTGATGTGAGTCTGGAAGGAGAGTTTACAGTCTAACCAGACACCTAGATATTTGTAGTTGTCCACATAATCTAAGACAGAACCGTCCAGAGTAGTGATGCTGGACGGGCGGACAGGTGCGGGCAGCGATCGGTTGAAGAGCTTGCATTTAGTTTTACTTGCGTTTAAGAGCAGATGGAGGCCACGGAAGGAGAGTTGTATGGCATTGAAGCTCGTCTGGAGGGTAGTTACCTTCTTAGGGAGCGGCTGCCGAGGAGACGGTTTTGGAGAGTCTGGCATGCCCAAAGTAAAAGGCCTGCCATTCAAGCGAAGAAAATAGGATATGCACATAATTAGTACTATTGGATAGGAAACACTCTGAAGTTTCTAAAAGTGTTAAAATAATGTATGTGAGTATAACAGAAGTGATATAGCAGGCGAAAACCCGAGGAAAATCCATACGGATTTGCAGATTTTTTTGTAAATGCCCTTTTTCTCCTTATGCCTATTCATTTCTCTGTTTTGTAGGACTGAGACTGCAGTACATGTGGCTTCCACAGGATGTCAACAGTCTTTAGACAAGGTTTCAAACAATAGGGCTAAAGGGAACCGTATAGAAGAAGATTTACTGAAGGAAGTGGAAATGAGAAATACTTTTTCCGTTCATGAGAACGAGAGCGCGCCTCACTTTATTTTCCTTTCTTATGAGTCAGGCTACAATCCGGTTGATATATTATAGTAAATATACATAAAATGAAACCTAAGGAAACATTAAAAATGATGTTTAATTTGTTTGGAGAAATATGATAGGTATAATTTGAACGCGTTCTCTTCACGGGTCTATGGGCGACTCGACGGTGGATTTTATGAACATAACGCACCAACCAAACTGAGATTTATGGATATAATAAATGACTTTTTCTAACAAAAGAAGCATGGATTGTCTTCGTTGGACACTTGGGAAGCCCTCAGCAGAAGTTCATCAAAGGTAAGCGATTTTATATTAGCGATTTTATGCGTTTTGTGAGACCCGTGTTGGTTATGGATTTATGCTAATGCATAAAATATGAGAGGGGCTATCCTCATACAATCAAATGTTGTGCTTTCGCCGTAAAGCCTTTTTGAAATCTGACAACGCTGTGATATTGCCAAGAATCAGAGCTTTTGATGACTATGCAACACTTATATTGATTAATGTTTAATAATTCAACTTTTGGATTTTGAATTTGGCGCCTCACATTTCACCGGGTAGTGTCGGGAGTGGGGCCCTAGCTGCTGCTCCCTAAGTAGTTAACACAGTGTCCAAAGAGGGGCCAGAAGTATACAGAATGGTGTCGTCTGCGTAGAGGTGGATCAGAGAATCACCTGCAGCAAGAGCGACATCATTGATGTGTACAGAGAAGAGAGTCGGCCCAAGAATTGAACCCTGTGGCACCCCCATAGAGGCCCGGACAACAGGCCCTCTGATATGACACACTGAACTCTATCGGAGTGAGAGACAGAATAACAACAAAAAAATCCAGAAAAACGCATGTGAAAAATGTTATAAATTGATTTGCATTTTAATGAGGGAAATAAGATTTGACCCACTCTCAATCAGAAAGATTTCTGGCTCCCAGGTGTCTTTTATACAAGTAACAAGCTGAGATTAGGAGCACACTCTTAAAGGGAGTGCTCCTAATCTCAGCTTGTTACCTGTATAAAAGACACCTGTCCACAGAAGCAATCAATCAATCCGATTCCAAACTCTCCACCATGGCCAAGACCAAAGAGCTCTCCAAGGATGTCAGGGACAAGATTGTAGACCTACACAAGGCTGGAATGGGCTACAAGACCATCGCCAAGCA
>QNTS01025891.1:1362-11875 GCA_003317085.1 Hucho hucho
AAAGTTGTGGGGCTTCCTCACTGAGGAAACCTACTGGACAAATACTGAAAAAGCTATTTTTCCCTGACTTGCCAGGAAATTATGATATGGACTCTATTTGGCATGTACGTTTCTCGGTCATGGGTGGCACACACTGGGATATGGGGGAGGGGATAATGGTGTAATAATGTTGTATGGTGTATTTATGTTTCTTTTGTTTTATATGTAATGTAAGTGTTATTATATAGTTTTGGACCCCAGGAAGAGGGATCCCTAATAAATAATACTCATTGTGACTTTGGGTAGTCCATGGATGAGACCAGTACTGTGTGTGCGTAGGCATGTGTACTAGGCCTACTGGCAGAGAAATAATGAATTCAGTGGCCCATGACAGTGGCTTTTTAACACCCACAAATGCTTGTTGAACAAGTGTTAATTGATAAATTTTTTCTTGGCTATTAGGGGCCCTGCCTTGTACAGTATTCAGCAGTAACTACATAACAAGGAGAACCAGGCTTAACACTAACTTAAAAAGCAATGTATGGGCCTAGTGTTTTGTGGTGCATTATAGTGAAAACTAACTTCTGTATCTTATTTTCTTCAACATAGTTGTGGGGCTTCCTCACTGAGGAAACCTACTGGACAAATACTAAAAAAGCAAAATTTCCATTATTTGTCAGGAAATTATGATATGGACTCTATTTGGCATGTACGTTTCTCGGTCATGGGTGGCACACACTGGGATATGGGGGAGGGGAGTGGGTATATGCATTGTCCCATTTCCCCCCACATGATATCACTGAAGAGACACACACAAAGGTACAGACCCATGCATACGTTGTGATATTGTTTTATGCTGGTATTTAACATTTTGTATTGTAGATATGTATTGGTGTAATAATGTTGTATGGTGTATTTTTGTGTCTTTTGTTTTATATGGTGTAAATGTTGTTATATAGTTTTGGACCCCAGGAAAAGGGATCCCTAATAAATAATACTGACCTGGCTGACACAGAGAGGGAGGGGCCAGTGCTTTCTGACTGACCCTGACTCATTGTGACTTTGGGTAGTCCATGGATGAGACCAGTACTGTGTGTGCGTAGGCATGTGTACTAGGCCTACTGGCAGAGAAATAATGAATTCAGTGGCCCATGACAGTGGCTTTTTAACACCCACAAATGCTTGTTAAACAAGTGTTAATTGATCACATTTTTCTTGGCTATTTGGGGCCCTGCCTTGTACAGAAATTGGCGGTACAAAGTTATACAGTGATGTATAGGGCTAGTGTTTTGTGGTGCGTTATAGTGAAAACTAACTTCTATATCTTATTTTCTTCAACATAGTTGTGGGGCTTCCTCACTGAGGAAACCTACTGGACAAATACTAAAAGAAGCAGTTTTTCCATGATTTGCCAGGAAATTATGATATGGACTCTATTTGGCATGTACGTTTCTCGGTCATGGGTGGCACACACTGGGATATGGGGGAGGGGAGTATATGCATTGTCCCATTTCCCCCTCGGCCTACTGGCAGAGAAATAATGAATTCAGTGGCCCATGACAGTGGCTTTTTAACACCCACAAATGCTTGTTAAACAAGTGTTAATTGATCACATTTTCTTGGCTATTAGTGGCCTTGCTTTGTACAGTATTCAGAGTTAACTACATAACAAAGAATACCAGCCTTAACCGTAACTTACATAGTGATCTATAGGCCTAGTGGTACATTACTTCAGTTTTTTTTCTTTAACATAATTGTGGGGGGCTTCCTTACTGAGGAAACCTGCTGGACAAATACTAAAAGAGCAAATTTTCCATTATTTGTTGGGAAATCATGATATGGACTCTATTTGGCATGTACGTTTCTCGGTCATGGGTGGCACACACTGGGATATGGGGGAGTGGGTGGGGTATATGCAAATTTAACATTAACATATAAATAGACTTATAGTTGTACAGTAGCCAGGTTTTCATTACTGGATAGATAGCATAATGAATGCCGTGTTCTCTGTGCTCTCTGTTTGTCTCCTGTCTGATTGTGCCTAGTATTGTTGACATACCACTCCATTGTTTGGCTAGTCTAATTGTTCACATTCCTGGCCTAGTTTCCAGCCCAGGATTCTAGGCTATGGAAGTGAAAGTAAACAGCAGATTAAGCAGTTAATTCTACAGCCACGATTTTCTTGCCCAGGTACCCCCTCCCAGGCAAACCAGCGACCCAAGGACCCCCATCATATGTTAGCAAAAAAAATAAAAATCACGTCTTGCCTTTTCATCAGGTGAATGACAATTGTCCCCCACAATGACATTGGTGCATTATAGACTGTGAATCTGTCTCCGTCCATTTGTATGTTAGTCACACATATCATCAGACAGCACTGGGCCGATTTTGACTAAACTTGGGTGAATGATGCGTCCCGCCATAGAGATCTAGTAATAGTAATTAACTGAAGTGTTAGTCACACGCGATATCGCTATTGGCCTAAGGGGGGGGCACTGCATCATTCATCTGGGACAACTTGTTAACTGTTGCCTTGTTGCAAGAAGTAATCAACATTTTAAAATGAATAGATTTGGTAGATCGTTTTTCATTATTTTGACCTCCCCACATAATTGGAAGAGGAAGTGTAATCTCTTACATAGCCTATTAGCTGGAAAGGTAACAGCAAACACATGTTTGCTAAGAACAGCTGTTTAGCTGGTTAAACAAAGTCAATTAATTAAGGTAACATTTCTAATCAAACTTGGTTAAAATTCAAAATAATAAGCAATAAGCAATCAATCAACTTAAGTTAATGAAATGAGAAACTAACAAAAGACTGAGTGTGAGTTTTTGTCACAACCCAGCTCGTAGGAAGTGACAAAGAGCTCTTATAGGACCAGGCCACAAATAATAATATAATAATCAATAATTTTGCTCTTTATTTAGCCATCTTACATATAACACCTTATTTGTTCATCAAAAATTGTGAATAGCTCACCACAGGTTAATGAGAAGGGTGTGCTTGAAAGGATGCACATACTGCTCCAACTGCTCTTAAATGCAAGTAAAACTAAATGCATGCTCTTCAACCGATCACTGCCCGCACCTGCCCACCCGTCCTGCATCACTACTCTGGACGGTTCTGACTTAGAATATGTGGACAACTACAAATACCTAGGTGTCTGGCTAGACTGTAAACTCTCCTTCCAGACTCACATTAAATATATCCAATCCAAAATTAAATCTAGAATTGGCTTCCTATTTCGTAACAAAGCTTCCTTCGCTCATGCTGCCAAACATACCCTCGTAAAACTGACCATCAAACTGCTGTGCTTTGTCTTGGCCAGGTTGCAAATGTCACGATCTCCGTGAGGGACAGACCAAGACGCAGCGATGCTTCCAGTATACATTTTTATTACGAACGGAACTGGGACAAAACAACAAAACTAACGTAACGAAGATCGTGACGCTGAACACAACTAAACATAAAACAAGCTATGCTCAAACAATAACCCACAAAACCTATACGAAAACCCCAAACATATATATGGTTCCCAATTAGAGACAACAACACACAGTTGCCTCTAATTGGGAACCATTACCCCAACATAGAAATATAACACCTAGAACATAAAAACCCCTACACCAAAAACAAAACTAACCACACCAGCCTGTCTGCTCAGGCCTGGACGTGACAGCAAATGAGAACTTGTTCTCAGCTAGCCTACCTGGTTAAATAAAGGTAATCACAATTCCAGTGGGTCAGAAGTTTACATACACTAAGTTGACTGTGCCTTCAAACAGCTTGGAAAATTCCAGAAAATTATGTCATGGCTTTAGAAGCTTCTGATAGGCTAATTGACATAATTTGAGTCAATTGGAGATGTACCTTTGGATGCATTTCAAGGCCTACCTTCAAACTCAGAGCCTCTTTGCTTGACATCATGGGAAAATCAAAAGAAATCAGCCAAGACCTCAGAAAAACAATTGTAGACCTCCACAAGTCTGAAACGGTGTTGTTTGATGAAGGCGTTGTCTGTATAGTTTTCTTGGCCTTTTCCCCCAGCATTGTCCCAGCCATATCCGCGGCAGCAGGGAGAATGAATTCCTCCACAATAGTATGGGGCTTGCCTGTCCTAGCCACTCGGTACCTCACCATATAAGACACTTCTAGCCCCTTCTTATTAATGGTATCTGTTGCTTTTATACATGTCTTACTACTGGAAAGTCGTCTTAATTCTCGCTCAAAAAACTCCTGTGGTTTATTTTTCAAATTGGCATGTTTTGTTTCTAAATGTCTGCGCAAGAGTGATGGTTTCATCGAGTTGTGAGATTGTACTTTTGCACTTATAACACACTGTGGCTGAGGAAAGGCACTACTCCCAATATAAGTGAACCTCAAATCATTGTGTAGTTCTCATCATATTTGCTCCTCTTCGATGGTCCAACGTCCCTGTCTGTTGTTTGGTGCTTTCCCTGGTAAGGGGGCAGTAACTCTTCGGCTGCATCAGATTCACAACTGTCAGTGTCCATGCTAGCTGGACTAACAACAAATGTAGAATTACTGATGCTAGCATTGGATGTGCTCGTAGAAGCAGAACAACTTGTGTCGTCGACAGGTGCAGGTGTAGTACTGCTGTTAGTAGCAGTACTACCAGTAGAGTTGGTATGTGTCTATGGATGCGGGCCTTACTTTTTTAACCATTTATCAATTTACGAGCAAACGGAATGATCAGCAGCTACGTTTTGCTACATACGGACCGTTAGTGGAATTCCCGCGAGAGAGTAACGGTTAATGTGATTGGATGTTAATTATTTGACTAGGCTACCTGTATTTTACATTGTGTTGTTATTTTGCTGAACACTTGATGGTTCAATTTTATTTTTGGCAGTGAAACAAGGCTACTCAGGCAAGAAAAAAAACTCACCCAAATGTATAATATAAATGGAGTGTTTGAAAATGTGAAGGAAAAAAAAATGTGAATCAAATTAATATTCAATGTGAATCACATTATTATTTAGTGTAAAAAACTCACTCAAATGTATAGCCCCATTGGATAATATTAAATGGGGTGTTTGAAAATGTGAGAAAAAAAAGAAAAAAAATATGTGAATCACATTATTATTTAATGTACTAGTATGTATGTCCAAGTCAAGAAAGCTTACCAGCAGCCAGCAGCACTTGTCATACAGGTAGTCTATTCACACAAAATGGTGGTGGAAATGCCTTTATCTGAAAGAATTCATATAATAACCATCATATCGAAGTAAACTTGGAGTCACGCAATGACATGGTGTGTGGTCCTCCCACTACGACTCGGGAAAGCATGCAGTTTATTAGGCTACAGATGAAATAAATGATGATGAACTTCACAGGGTGGTGAAAGTGCATGGAATGAGCTTGATACTCCTTTCCAATAAATATCAAGGGTCTTATTCTGGTGACATTATGAATGATACTTGACTGCCGTTTTGACAAATACAAACATTCTTGCTCTTATCCATAATCTCATCATATAGACTAGCCTACCTGCACAGTCTACCCACACTGTATCTGCGAGCTGTTGGATAGAGCGCACATGCCAAGACCAGAGTAGACACATTTGCTATTTAACGCAAAGAGTTGAAAATGCGATGGAAACACATTGAACATCAGGTTTTTATTCCGTACATTAAAATTTAAGTGAAAATTTTGTGTGCACTACGTCATCAAGCATTGATTTTGATCAGTTTGGTGGAAAAACACTACTGGTGGGAAAATGTGCATATTTTATTTATGCAGATTTTAGAATATTCACATGAAAATCTGTCGCCAATTGGATGGAAACCTAACTAGTGATTCTTCAGCTTTGTTAAGCTGTCACTAAATGCCAGCTAAAATAAGCAGAATAACATGTTCAAGCAGACACACAATGAATCAATCACATTACTCAGTACTCAGGAAAGAGGATTTATTTTCCACAGCATCATCAATAATCTGATGTACTGTGTGTCATCACTGGATCACCCCACTGTAGGTGAGTGGAAAGGAGAGAGGAAAATGATGGGTTAGGCCAGACAGGTTTACCCGTCAGACCAATCAGAAATGGTCCTATTTGTGGGTTATCACAGAGAGGAAGTTAGAAATCTGATGGATTAGAGAGGATGGTCTGCGAGAGGCTCTGGATTGGACCGGATCTCCTGACTCAGGGAAGACAAGAGAGGGCAAGTCATACGTCCCACGCAGCCACAGGCTCCCTCAGCTCAAAAATGTGGTGTATAATGTGTGTGACAGCCGGACTGGAGGAGGACTGGACCCTAGCCATGGCACAGGGAGAGAGATGCAGACCTAGGTTTTCTCTCTCCTTCTGTGTGTCTAAATCAGGATAACACTGATTGAATCAGCAGACTGACACTTGCGCGATAGCAGGTGTACTATGAACTCTCCCGGGATGGAGAGCATTTACTTTCTCGTTGGCTGACTATTGGCTCTTGCTAACAGATGTCAGTATAACAATAATATAATCAAAACATGTTGGCCCTTGTTAACAGCAGTCAGTGTAATAATAATATAATCAAAACATATTTATTTGACAGAGATGTGGGGGCTTCCTCTTTGAGGAAACCTACTAGACAAATACTAAAAGTATGGAATACATAGTATATATGGAAAACAACTCCCTCTGCCTCCCTCCTTCTCCCTCTATTATTCTCTCACTCGTCTTCTTTTCCGGTCTGTGCATCCTCTTCCTCCTCCACCTTTTCACTTGGTCATCTTCTTCACGTCTTTCTCTTGTTCCTGAAGTCAAGATAAGCTCTATACTTGGCATGTAGATCTTCTCAGTCATGGGTGGCAGACATTGGGGTGTATGGGGGAGGGGAGGGGAGGGGCGTGGCGTGGCATATGAAAATTGTACTGTACAATAACATCCATCCCCCAGGTTTATCTATCTTTGTGGACAGTGTAGGTCTAGAGAGTCTTATTATGATCTCCCACTGACTGTCTTAGGATAAACATGATCTACCGACTTCTACCTCAGGCAATCAAGAACATGTTTGTTCATAGCTTTGACTAGAGAAAGACAAAGACAACAGTATAGAATGGAGACTGTTTATTATTGATGTTTGAGCTGCCAGGCTTTTTTCAAGACAAGACTCAACGGGACAATGCACTGTTATGACCATACAGGGAAGAATGTGTCATTTATGACTTTGACTTACAGCCGAGCACATACTTTCTTTGTTCAGTACCCTAGTCTCTTTTTTATAGCCCTGTGTCTGCCACATTCCACTTGTTCTGAGACACTACAGTTAATGTGTGTTTTTTTGGATCGTCCACTATCCTCTAAGGTGTTTTTAAATGATCTCCTTCTCCGTAAGTTACACTGTGTTGCTTCCTTCAGAACCAGCACAGGCCTGATCATATTCCCTCATGTATTATAACACACAGATACAGCTCTTCAAGTGTGTTCATTGTAATACCATAATCCACAGCATAGCGCTGACAACTGGGATTCATTATGGGCTTTGGAGAGGAGAGCACTGCATTGCTACAGCAACACACATCATTCTCTGACAACACACCCAGCTGGTTTAGACAGAAACTTGACAGAAACCTGAACCTAACAGAAACCTTTGTGCCTCCATACACACATAAAGAGGATGTGTTGTTCCCTCAGTTTCTCTCACCTATAGGAGAACACTGTCAGAACCCTTCTGTCCTGAGTAACTCCTGCTGTGTATGCACATATTGAGAAGTGACGCGGTACTCAGCGGTAGCCATGTGATTAATTACTGTTGTTTTATCTGTTGTGTAGCTTTATGCCAGTATATAGAGGCTACTAAATTCAGAGATGGGGCCAGAGGATTGGCGAGTGCAGATGAAGGTAACCCCCACCAGCCCCCCTCCTCAGAATGACCTCACCTCCGCTTGCTTCTTTAACCTGACACGCCCTTCTTTCACAGCACTCTCCTTTTGTTGATTTGTAATGTTTCTGAGAACTCAGTTCTGCACAAGTGAGGGGAACTCTGCAAGTACTTTTCCTTCTGTTCCTTCCTCCCTCCTTCCACCCTTCCCGGTCCTCCCTCTCTCCTCCTCCTCCTCCTCCTCCTCCTCCTCCTCCTCCTCCTCATCCTTCTTCTTCTTCCTCTTCCTCCTCCTGCTCTACCTTCACCTCCTCTTTTGGAAGCTAGCTACTGAACATCAAGCCAATCTGTTTGACAATCACTGCGTCTCTACCTCTCACACACCCAGTTCTACCTACATGTACCAGCGCTGGTGTTGCTTGGCCAATGTGTACTCTCCCCCTCCACTCTGAATGACTTATCAATCATGTCTTGGTGTGTGCATCACTTCTGCTTTCACTGTGGATCTGAATCAATTTAATTTGTGTTGGTTTGTTTGATTGATTGATTGTTTTGCGGGTTGCTTTGCCTGTATTGCCATAAAAGCTGTCACTTTACTGGTAATCCTATATGTAGAAGTTTGTTTTCTTATAAGCAACAAGCATTGTCTTTTTCTGAATAGATTTATACAAACAAAACCCAATACATAGTATTACTATCTGACTATTTGACCTCTTTGGCAGCGGTTACTTTCCTTCACTAGCCCAGTACAGGATGCTGTTGACAGCTTTACATGATGCAATACAGCCTTTCTCTCCAGACCACTGTGCACACTTCCTATTTCCTGTGTGGCGGGTTGTCTTGTGCCTCAACCCTGCTTCTGATTGGGCCTCTGCATCCTTTTGCGCTTCTGTTGCTCTTTGGGCCCTGAGTCCTGAATTTCTTGCTCTCTCTTTTTCCTTCTGTCTTTTTCTCTGTCCCTCTATTTCTCCCTCTCTTTCAGGTGAGAATTTTGAGCAGAGTCCACTGCGGAGAACCTTTAAATCCAAAGTTCTAGCGCACTACCCAGAGAATGTAGAGTGGAGTCCCTTTGACCAGGATGCCGTTGGCATGGTAAGGGAACTGCGGAATGTGTAACTAACACAAAGTGTATTTTATTTGAAGCTACACCCATTTCTGTTTCCAGGGTTTACATCTGTATGTCATTATGGATTAGAACCTGTATTGTTTAGCTGACCGACTAACCTGATCTATTACCTCCTCTCTCAGCTGTGTATGCCAAAGGGTCTGGCCTTCCGTACGCAGGCGGACACACGCGAGCCTCAGTTCCACTCCTTCATCATCACACGGGAGGACGGCTCGCGGACGTACGGCTTCGCCCTCACCTTCTACGAGGAGGTGACCAGCAAGCAGATCTGCAGCGCCATGCAGACCCTGTACCACATGCACAATGCTGAACAATATGACATCCTGCACACCCCCACCACCCCGCGGTGCCCCGAGGACCAGCGCCACCTCCATCCCCACCCTCTCAACCCCCACCCCCAACACACGCTCCTCCCCATGCCCTCCATCTCCCGGCTGCAGCGCTTCAACTCCTACGACATCAGCCGCGACACGCTCTACGTGTCCAAGTGCATCTGCCTCATCGCGCCCATGGCCTTCCCCCAGGCCTGCAGGAAGGTGCTCCAGCAGCTCCACCAGGCCGTCTCCTCCCCCCAGCCCCCGCCCCTCCCCTTGGAGAGCTACGTCTACAACATCCTGTACGAGGTGCCCCTGCCTCCCGCTGGGCGCTCCCTAAAGTTCTCGGGGGTGTATGGGCCAGTGGTGTGCCAGAGGCCCAGCACGGCAGAGCTGCCTCTCTTTGACTTCCCTATCAGCCAGGTGTTTGAGCTGCTGGGGGTGGAGAACGTCCTCCAGCTGTTTACCTGCGCCCTGTTGGAGATCCAGATCCTGCTCTACTCACAGCGTAAGTCCTTACTTAGGATCTTTCTCTCTGATCTGCTGACCTTTCTGTGGTTTTCTGTCTATTGTCCCCATCGCTTTTAGAAGGGATTGGGATTTGTTATTTCAACAGAAACACTGACATTTTAGAAGAAATCAGAAATAACAGTTGTGGTTAGGATCTGTTCATTGGAACTATTATCCAGGCAGATTAAATAAACTATCCTGTGATTCCATTAAAGGCCCAGTGCAGTCAAAAACTCAATTTCCCAGTGTTTTATATATATTTCCACACTATGAGATTGTAATAATACTGTGAAATGGTGAAAATGATAATGGCCTTTTAGTGTGAGAGCTGTTTGAAAAGACCGCCTGAAATGTATGCATGTTTTGGTGGGCTGGAGTTTTGGCCTTCCATGGTGTCATCACCATGCGCTAAATTTGTTAATAGATCAATAAAATTTGAGTTCCAAACCTCTCTGCCAATAACAGATAACAGCTAGTTTCCCCCTCCCCACCCAGACAGTCCTAGCCAAATTCTTGCTTGAGACATTGCCCTTTACTAAGAAGCAATTTTTATATACAGTGGGGCAAAAAAGTATTTAGTCAGCCACCAATTGTGCAAGTTCTCTCACTTAAAAAGATGATAGAGGCCTGTAATTTTCATCATAGGTACACTTCAACTATGACAGACAAAATGAGGAAAAAAAATCCAGAAAATCACATTGTAGGATTTTTAATGAATTTATTTGCAAATTATGGTGGAAAATAAGTATTTGGTCAC
>QNTS01025901.1:0-12000 GCA_003317085.1 Hucho hucho
ACAGACAGTGAATATTGTGGAGAGTGGAGGAGTGGGGTAGTGAGACAGACAGTGAATATTGTGGAGAGTGGAGGAGTGGGGTGGTGATACAGACAGTGAATATTGTGGAGAGTGGGGTAGTGAGACAGACAGTGAATATTGTGGAGAGTGGAGTGGGGTAGTGATGTAGACAGTGAATATTGTGGAGATTGGTGTTGTTGGGTAGTGAGATAGACAGTGAATATTGTGGAGAGTGCAGGAGTGGGGTAGTGAGACAGACAGTGAAACAGGCAGAGCCAGAGATAAGAGTTTGGTGAACTATCTTCCCTGCTAGCACCAGACGTTCCATAAAATGCCATTTTAACTTGCATTTCTCAATGGAAGATTATCATCCTGGAACGTCTGGTGGCAACATGGCAACACTTTCATATTCTAATTATCGGTTCATCTGAATTGATCAAATCTCTGTTAATCTATGGCTCTAGGGGCAGTGAAAATGTGGCACTGTTTTAGGATGCCCAGTGAATGGACAAGGTTAATAAGCAAGGGAGGGAGTGAAGGTGTGGTTGTTTGGGTTAGGTAGTGAGTGGGTAGAGGATAGTGGACTCTGCTGCAGACAGCGAGGGAGTGAAGGTGTGGTTGTTGGGGTTAGGTAGTGAGTGGGTAGTGGATAGTGGATTGTTTTGCAATACAGCAGATGGTGAAGGAGTGAGTGTGTGATTGGCTGGGGTTAAGTGGTGGATAGTGGAGTCGTTTGCAGACAGTTGACAGTGAGTTTTAACTAGGAGTTACATTGGGATTTTAAAGTTGATGGAACTGGCCCTCATTGTATATTTTATCCCCAGATTTTTTTTTATAACAAGGCAGTTCGACTAGGGTAGCCTCCAATCTAATCCCGACACAGCTGTTAGTGATGTTGAGTGTGATGCACACAGCTGGAGAAGGATTGAACACATGTGGTTGGTGGTGGACATGTGTATCATAGAGGCAGAGAGAAAAGGGGTTTTGGATGGCGGTGTTTTTTTTTGCAGCAACACATCGCCACTCGTCGTTGGGGGTCCTCTCAATGACAGGGGGGCGATGGGGCCGGGGTGGGCAACGATAACCGTGAGGGGGATAACCGTAGCGACAGGGTGGTCGGGGTGGGGGCGGTGGAGCGGCAGGCTGCGATGGCGTCCTCACCGGAGAGCAGACGGGAGCGTCGCGAGGCCTCGGTGGCCAGGGCACAGGAGATCTCAATCCTCTTTTCCTGGTCCTGGAGCTGCTGCTCTGGGTTACCCTGGTGGTGGGAACCAACCCCCTCAGTAGGACCGTCCAATAGGGGAACCACGTTCTGTAGACTGGAGGGCGTGACGGGCAGAGGGGAGGGGGAGAGGAGAGCGAGAGAGTGACAAAGAAAAGAAGTAGAGCACAAGAGAAAGGAGATTAAATTATACCTTTTTATACAGAACATGTGGCATCCCATCATTCAGATGTGAATCAGATAATCAGTAGAGGGGAGAACGTTTAGCCAAATTTTGGGTAAATACACTGCTGTACTGTGTGAGAGCTGTGTTTGATAGTAGTTCAGTAGTGTCTGTACATACTTTGATTTGGCAATGAGCGTCTTGATCCTCTCTACTTTCTTCTGTTTCTCCTTTTGCTCCTCTGGGCTGAGAGGAGTGTCCACGTCCAGGTAGCGCTCTGGAATCAGAACCTTGTCTGGAGCACACAGCTGAGGACACAACGAGTTACAGATGAGGTTTGGTCATCTTTTATTTTATGGCCCACTATATACTTGGTTTGCAATTAGAAAAAACATTACGTATACAAGTAATGACCAATTGTGGGAAATTATTTGAAGCCAGCACACACTAAAAACAAACTTTTCTATATAGGGCCAAATAAGGATTATTTAGCTCGTAACGATAGCAGAATCCTGGTGCAATAAAGAACCATTCATTTGATTTAAAAAAAACTACAAACAAAAAGGCTCTATATAGCACCAAAAAAGGTTCTGCTATTGTTACAACCCTTTTTGGTGCTGTATAGAACAATTTCAAGGTTCTAGAAATAACCGTTTGAAAAACAATACAGGGTTATTTTTTCTTGTTAGCAATATTACATTGTTACAATTCCATAGGTTTTATTATTGTGAGTTGAAACAGGTGTGCTGGATCTGGAACAACTGGGGGTCTGATGTACATATCACTTTCAATTGACACAGGCCATACATGAGACTTTCACAAAACACCGTCACTAACTGTTATCATATTTAACCTCTTAGGGAGCGGCTCCCGAGGTGACTGTTTTGGAGAGTCTGGCGTGCCCAAAGTAAAATGGGATATGCACATAATTAGTACTATTGGATAGGAAACACTCTGAAGTTTCTAAGAGTGTTAAAATATTGTCTGTGAGTATAACAGAACTGATATAACAGGCGAAAACCGCTGTGAAATGTGTTTTGTGTGAACCGCGATGGTTTATGAATTTATGCTAATGGGAAAATATTGGAGGTGCTACCCTCAAACAATCAAATGTTGTGCTTTCGCCGTAAAGCCTTTTTGAAATCTGACAACGCTGTGATATTGCCAAGAAGCATAGCTTTTGATGACTATGCAACACTTGTATATTGATGAATGTTTAATAATTAACTTTTGGATTTTGAATTTGGCGCCTTGCATTTAACCGGGTAGTGCCCCACCACTCCCTAAGTAGTTAACAATAATTTAAGCTTTCAGCCGATATAAGACACTTCTATGTACCGACATTTGTTGTTAGTCTACAATCTGCGATCTTGATATAACGCTCTGCATGATTTACAACTGTCTCGTTGACGGAACGCCGATCCTTAAGAATTAGTAATGTTTACATACTGCTTTATTCATATCATATGTACATACTGTATTCTATTCTACTGTATTTTAGCCAATGCCACTCCGACATTGCTCTTCCTAATATTTATTTATTTCTTAATTCCATTATTTTACTTTTAGATTTGTGTGTATTGTTGTGAATTGTTAAATAGTACTGCACTGTTGGAGTTAGGAACACAAGCATTTTGCTACACCCGCAAAAACATCTGCTAAATATGTGTATGTGACCAATAAATATGTGATTTGACTTGTTAATTATCACTGCATTTTTTTATACAAGAAAAATACCAGCTGAAAGAGCTCCACAGAAGTAAGTGTTACTGAAATAACTGAAATAAGCTGTCTTCAAAGTGTTTAATTAACTTTTCATTAAGCACAACTATACCACATCACGACTGGATCATAGTCACATAATGATTGTATCACATAGTGTGGTTGTTGGTCAGAGTGTATAACCTCTTTGCTGATGTCCAGGTTGTACTGGTCAGGTTCCATCTGTAACCGTCTGAGGCGAGCAATCTCCTCCCGGGGTGACTCCTGTACCCCCTCCCCCCGAACTGCAGCCTCCAGGTCCTTGATGTCCACCTCATGGGTTGTCAGCCTCCGCCTCACCTGGACACACACACACACACAGATAACCAATCAGGAAAGAGACTAGGAGGCCGAGCCAAGGGCTCAGCCAATCAACATGGCCCGGAGAGATAGACAAGAGGCCAGAACAATATACTGGATCTTCCTTTAGAATACATTTCAACATACAGTACATATTCCTGGTGGCTAGCTCACAGAGGTACATGTACTGTACCAGTCAAAAGTTTGGACACACCTACTCATTCAAGGGTTTTTCTGTATTTTGACTATTTTCTACGTTGTATAATAGATTCATCAAAGTAGCCACCCTTTGCCTTGATGACAGCTTTTCACACACTTGGCATTTTATCAAACAGCTTCATGAGGTAGTCACCTGGAACGCATTTCAATTAACAGAGGATACATTCATTAGAGTTGCCAGCCTCAGAAATTGCAGCCCAAATAAATGCTTCACAGAGTTCAAGTAACAGACACATCTCAACATCAACTGTTCAGAGGAGACTGTGTGAATCAGGCCTTAATGGTCGATTTGCTGCAAAGAAACCACTACTAAAGGACGCCAATAAGAAGAAGAGACTTGCTTGGGCCAAGAAACATGATCAATGGACATTAGACCGGTGGAAATCTGTCCTTTATTTGAGATTCTTGTTTCCAACTGCCGTGTCTTTGTGAGACGCAGAGTAGGTGAACAGATGATCTCCACGTGTGGTTTGCACCGTGAAGCATGGAGGAGGAGGTGGGATGGTGTGGGGGTGCTTTGCTGGTGACACTGTCCATGATTTATTTAGAATTCAAGACACACTTAACCACCATGGCTACCACAGCATTCTGCAGCGATACGCCATCCCATCTGGTTTGCACTTAGTGGGACTATTGTTTGTTTTTCAACAGGACAATGACCCAAAACACACCTCCAGGCTGCCGCTCGGCCGTCGTTCATCTATATACTTACATGTACAGTGGGGAAAAAAAGTATTTAGTCAGCCACCAATTGTGCAAGTTCTCTCACTTAAAAAGATGAGAGAGGCCTGTAATTTTCATCACTTCAACTATGACAGACAAAATGAAGAAAAAAAATCCAGAAAATCACATTGTAGGATTTTTAATGAATTTATTTGCAAATTATGGTGGAAAATAAGTATTTGGTCAATAACAAAAGTTTATCTCAATACTTTGTTATATACCCTTTGTTGGCAATGACAGAGGTCAAACGTTTTCTGTAAGTCTTCACAAGGTTTTCACACACTGTTGCTGGTATTTTGGCCCATTCCTCCATGCAGATCTCCTCTAGAGCAGTGATGTTTTGGGGCTGTCGCTGGGCAACACGGACTTTCAACTCCCTCTAAAGATTTTCTATGGGGTTGAGATCTGGAGACTGGCTAGGCCACTCCAGGACCTTGAAATGCTTCTTACGAAGCCACTCCTTCGTTGCCCGGGCGGTGTGTTTGGGATTATTGTCATGCTGAAAGACCCAGCCACGTTTCATCTTCAATGCACTTGCTGATGGAAGGAGGTTTTCACTCAAAATCTCACGATACATGGCCCCATTCATTCTTTCCTTTACACAGATCAGTCGTCCTGGTCCCTTTGCAGAAAAACAGCCCCAAAGCATGATGTTTCCACCCCCATGCTTCACAGTAGGTATGGTGTTCTTTGTCCTCCAAACACGACGAGTTGNAGTCTCCAGATCTCAACCCCATAGAAAATCTTTAGAGGGAGTTGAAAGTCCGTGTTGCCCAGCGACAGCCCCAAAACATCACTGCTCTAGAGGAGATCTGCATGGAGGAATGGGCCAAAATACCAGCAACAGTGTGTGAAAACCTTGTGAAGACTTACAGAAAACGTTTGACCTCTGTCATTGCCAACAAAGGGTATATAACAAAGTATTGAGATAAACTTTTGTTATTGACCAAATACTTATTTTCCACCATAATTTGCAAATAAATTCATTAAAAATCCTACAATGTGATTTTCTGGATTTTTTTTCCTCATTTTGTCTGTCATAGTTGAAGTGTACCTATGATGAAAATTACAGGCCTCTCTCATCTTTTTAAGTGAGAGAACTTGCACAATTGGTGGCTGACTAAATACTTTTTTTCCCCACTGTACATATTCTCATTCACCCCTTTATATTTGTGTGTATAAGGTAGTTGTTGGAGAATTGTTAGATTACTTGTTAGATATTACTGCACTTTCAGAACTACAAGCACAAGCATTTCGCTACACTCGCATTAACATCTGCTAACTATGTGTATGTGACAACTTTGATTTGATTTGATTTGTAAGGGCTATTTGACCAAGAAAGAGAGTGATGGAGTGCTGTATCAGATGACTTGGCCTCCACAATCACCCGACCTCAACCCAATTGAGATGGTTTGGGATGAGTTGGACTGCAGAGTGAAGGAAAAGCAGCCAACAAGTGCTCACCATATGTGGGAATGCCATCAAGACTGTTGGAAAAGCATTCCAGGTGAAGCCGGTTGAGAGAATGCCAAGAGTGTGCAAAGCTGTCATCAAGGCAAAGGCTGGCAAGGCTGGCTACTTTGAAGAATCTCAAATCTCAAATATATTTTGATTTGTTTAACACCTTTTTGGTTACTACATGATTCCATATGTGTTATTTAATAGTTTGATGTCTTCACTATTATTCTACAATGTAGAAAATAGTAAAAATAAAGAAAACCCCTTGAATGAGTAGGTGTGTCCAAACCTTTGACAGGTACTGTACATGTAAATAGAAGTGAGAGCCTACCACTCTGTAGTTGGCACCAGCCTGGCTACCCAGGTTCAGGCTGCGCCTCTTGTCCCTGACAGAACTGCTCTGGTTCCTACGGATACGCTCGTTCTGCTCCTCAATGCTCATCTTGGACTTCACCTCTGCCGGGAACACGGCACTCTTCGGACGCTCCTGGGAGAGGGGAATGACATGGGAATGACATGTCAATGATATGATAAAGCATCAAATGTATTGCTCTTTAAAATATACATTTGACAGCACCATTCAATATACCAGACTTAGGCCCACCACCACAACATAAAGGCAACATCAATTAGTAACACTATCATAATATCGTTACATTACATAATGTGTATGGATCATACAATAAAATGCATATAGCCTGTGAGTTTGCTGAGCTCCATATAGCCCTCTCTGGCATGCTGCCTACCCTGGAGATTCCATTAGGCACCTTGCCGTTACGTTGGGAGATTCCATGGTCGTAGGATTGGCCCTGGTCCTCCATGGGAGACTTAGTCCTGGGAGGAACGATCCCCACTGGACAGGAGAGAGACAAACAGCATGTCAGAGGGTGACACAGGGGGTGTCCCAAATGGCACCATATTCCTATTGATATATACAGTATATACTCTGATATTTTAAATGATGATGTTCTTTCATCTCTGATTATAAACAGGATTTCATTCCAATGAGTCTGTTATCTAACAGTTTGGGATTATATCAGAAAAAGGTAGCATAATACCCCCTTGTAATAATACTCCTATAATACTCCCTTTTAATAAAGCATTTATAATAGATTAGTAAATAGTTTATTCATAATTTATTAATCATTACTCCCACATCTGTAAATGTTAGTAAACTAGTAATTCAGACATGTATTAACAACTTTGAAAGTATTTAATAATGATTCATAAGATAATTCATAAGATGTTTAATATGGGTCCTTATAAACCATTTACTAATCATTAGTTAAGTATTTTTGGGTGGCCTAATGTAAAGTAAGAACTATTTATACTTCATAAATACTTTTTTTAAATGTTTTGAGTGAGCAGTGCTATTTCTCACAAAAAGATGGACATGCCATTGGCAGGCATTCCAGCAGTATGTGATGCTCCTTAAGGTCTCAAAATGGCCCCTAGAACATATCAATGGTTAAACAATACTCACACAATACAGAGGATGTTTGAAAAAATGTTTTGTCCAAAACAGTAACACTTCTATGCTGTGTAAAGTCTTTTTACAAATCAGAACATTTTAACATTAGCATTTGTTGGCAGACTTTTCTACCAAAACCAAAGTGTGGATTCAAGTCACTCATTAGAGCAGTCCCTAAAGTGCTTGCGAGGTATGGAAACAAACATCTGCACTATCCCATTACGTTTAATATTTCACTGAACTATCCCGTTACATTTCGCGGAATTGTCCAATTATGTTTAAAGAGTTAATACCTTTAATGGCCCAGTAAAAGTGCTGCCATACAAAGCAAAGTGTAAACATAAACATTAAAAGATTAAAAGACTGAAGCACTGGAAGATTTAAAAGGTAATGTGTCTTGTGAAAAGCTGTCTGAATTCTGGCAAAGAGTAACGTTATGTTCTTTTATCTCAGCATGTCTACAGATGAACATTCTCTCCATTTTTGTTTGCTTTGAAATGTTGATACTGGAGACTGAAATCAGGAGAAACTCTGTAACCTAACATTTATAGCGGCGAAGAAATGCATTGCCATTAATTGGAAGGTTGGTTATCCTCCCACAATGTCACGATGGATGACAGAAATGTCAAGTTATGTATGGAGGCATTGTACTAAATACAATAAGACAGAGTCTGTATTGAAAACATGACCACGTCAGGGAGATACCTCTTCAGGCTATACCTAGCTGCTGGGCTGCTCAGTCCTCACACTGGGGGTCTGCCATCCTGTGGGTTGTTGCTCTGGCCCTGGCCTAGTACACACAAAGTCAATAATGAATGTTTCCGTAAGATCCTGAAGCTGAGCAGTGTGTGTTGGGTTAGGGAGCGGCAGGGCGGTGGACCCCTAGGGGCGAGGCGGGGCGACCTAGCTATATTGTGTGCAAGTAAAGAGACTAAGAGAGCTCTACATTATTATAGGCTGTGCCGTTTCTGTTGTATATGTATGTACATGTAACTGCCAAAAGAAAGGAAACACCAACATAAAGTGTAGGGCGTTGGGCCACCACAAGCCAGAACAGCTTCAATGCGCCTTGACATAGATTCTACCAGTGTCTGGAACTCTATCGGAGTGATGCGACACCATCCTTCCACAAGAAATTCCATAATTTGGTGTTTTGTTGATGGTGGTGGAAAACGCTGTCTCAGGCGCCGCTCCAGAATCTCCCATAAGTGTTCAATTGAGTTGAGATCTGGTGACTGAGACAGCCATGGCATATGGTTAACACTGTTTTCATGCTCATCAAACCATTCAGTGACAACTCCTGCCCTGTGGATGGGGGCATTGTCATCCTATGGGGCCATAACCATGGTAGCCAAAATGCAAGCTAAGTGAAACTGAAAGTGAAAAAAAATGACAAACTCTCTCTTTCTATCTCTTGCTTCTCCTTCATTTTTGAAGAAATTACTATGTTGATGGCTAGGTTTTGTATTGAAGTCAATGTACCAAGAGGAGGACGGAAGCTAGCTGTCCTCCGGCTACACCATGGTGCTACCCTAGAGTGCTGTTGAGGCTACTGTAGACCTTCATTGCAAAACAGTGTGTTTTAATCAATTATTTGGTGACATGTAAATATATTTAGTATAGTTTTATCAAAAAATAATAACTTTTTCAATGTTTGCAATTTTTTTTTCATGAAATTCACGGAGGAGGATGGTCCTCCCCTTCTTCCTCTGAGGAGCCTCCACTGGTATGTTCTCGTTCTGGCCCAACCCATCGGTTTCTGGGACCAATCATAACAGTTAAAATGTGTTTGCTTTCTAGAAATCGCCGGGAGTGATCTGCATAGTTCTCTGCACCTTGATGATCGGGTCCCTCCAGGTCAGTTCAAGTTGTTAATGAAGGACCTCATTGTTGAGGAATGTGTGTGTTCTTAAATTGCTTGTAGTATTGTATGTTTTACTACATTTTGTCAATTATGTTCCTGCAGTGCTGGCCTGGAAACGAGGACTTGATCTCAATGGGACTCCCTGCTAAAATAAAGCTTAAATACATTAAACAATAATGCTTATAATGCTTCAGTCTTTTAAACATCCTGTGTTGTGTGCTTATTGTTTTACCATTGATATGTTCTCAGCTTTTTTGAGACCTAAAGGAGCATCAGGTACTGCTGGAATGTCTACCAATGGCATGACCATCTTTTTGTAAGAAATTACACTGGTCACTCAAAACATTTATAAGGTATAAATAGCCCTCACTTTACATTAGGCCACCCAAAAAGACTTAACTAATAATTAGTAAATGGTTTATAAGGACCTACCAGTATACTACATATGAATGATATTATTTAAGTGATAATGCCCGAGAAGCCGTGGTTTGAAGGATATACTGGCACGGGTGTTGTTAGGCCCGAGATTAGGTCGAGGTCGTCGTGATTTCTATTAGCTGCCAAGCCGACTGGTCGTTCATTCGATTGGCAGCCACGTTGTTATGCCAAACAAAAATGGTCGCAAGTGCTTCTCACTTCCTAGCTCGACTTAAGGTTAGGTTAAAAGGTTAAGGTTAGGGTTAGGGGAATGGTTAGCTAACATGCTAAGTAGTTGCAAAGTAGATAAAATGTAGTAAGTAGTGGCAAAGTTGCTAATTAGCTAAAATGCCAAAGTTGTCCGTGATGAGATTCAAACCCACAGCTTTGGGTTGCTAAAAGTTCGAGTTATAATCCCACCCATCCATCCACCCCAACCAACCACCCTACTTCAGTTTTTGCCTTAAAAACAAAGATGTCATTTTACACTGAGGATTCATGTTTCCTTTTACATTCACAATTTGGATCCCTCGACAGCCTCATAGATGATCTAGATACTTTTTCTAACCTCTCTGGATTTCAACCAAATCAAATGGTCTGACGGTGAAGTGGATGTACTCGATATTCATACCCAAAATAAATAACCTCACTACAATACATTTTAATAGAAAGTTAGCACAAATAGATAAGATCTTTCTACCGTGGAAAGGAAAATACCTGTCTATTTGTGGAGAAATCACCTTGATTAACTCTTTAGTCATATCCCATTACCTATTTGCTTATGGCCTTGCCTACACCTAACGACTTGTTTTTTAAATTATATGAGCAGAACAAAAAAAATATTACATTTATTTGGAATGGCAAGCCATACAAAATTAAAACAGGCATATTTATAGAATGAATATGTATTTGGAGGTCAGAAATGATTAAATATTAAAGCATTATACCTCTCAATAAAGGCTTCAGTCAAACAAAAGCTACACTTAAAACTGGTTCTCCAGCAGATTAGTAAGAATGGCTCACCCCGTGTTCAAGAATGGCCTTTTTCCCTTTATTCAGATTATAACCTCTCACTTTCGGTTTGAAAATCTCCAAAATATCACTATTTTTAAAACAAGCCGTAGAAAGTTGGTTGCCATTTCAGTTTAATCCACTAGAAAAGACAGATATTACAAATATTACAACACATATAATGGTTAAACTCAACTATACTAATTGATAAAAAAAAACATAATCTTTGTAAATTATATCATAAATAGGACTGGTGTAGTTATGTCACACGTGCAGCTAACAAAATATATAGAAATGTCTGCTATGCTCAAAATTACAACCAACTAATAGCAGCATTACTGCAAAAATGGAAGAGGCAAGTGGAAGGGGGAGAGAGTAAGGAACTAGTCTGTCGTCTTGCATTAAAGACCAACATTTGCTAATGAAAAATAAATAAAATGTATGCCAGTTTCATTTAAGGACCAAAAAATTGACAGCTGTGCCATATAGATTGCAAAATATTTTGTAAGAGACTTTAGATGTACCGATTTCATGGCACAGGGTTTAGGAACTGATACACAAAACAATGCTTAGAGTTTTTCAATTTAAATTATTATACAAAATTCTTGCAACCAATAAAATGTTATTATATATATATATGGCCGATACAACCATCCCAGCTCTTCGTATTTTGCTGCGAAGGTACTGTCTATATGTAGCTTGTTTTTGTTCGCTGGTTCAGGAATGGCTGAAGAATTGCAACATTTACCTGGAGCTAATTCTGCAAATAGCACCGCTTGGTGATTTAAAAAGTCATAGTTAATTGATCAATAATATAACAATACTCATAGCAAAAATGGGTGTTTATGTGTAGAATCTATGAGAATAGAAAGATGCAGAACTTTTGTGAAACACCACAGCACAGAAAAATATATGGCAAATAGAAACCAAAATTGTATGGGACTAATAACTATTGTAAAATATACTGTGTCAATAAAAAAGCCTAAATGTTGTTGTCCATTAGTTTACTCCAATTAGGGGAGGGATGGTCGAGTTAGGGGAAAATAATAAAGAAAAATACACAGTGAGGGAAAAAGTATTTGATCCCCTGCTGATTTTGTACATTTGCCCACTGACAAAGAAATGATCAGTCTATAATTTTAATGGTAGGTTTATTTGAACAGTGAGAGACAGGATAACAACAAAAAAATCCAGAAAAACGCATGTGAAAAATGTTATAAATTGATTTGCATTTTAATGAGGGAAATAAGTATTTGACCCCTCTGCAAAACATGACTTAGTACTTGGTGGCAAAACCCTTGTTGGCAATCACAGAGGTCAGACGTTTCTTGTAGTTGTCCACCAGGTTTGCACACATCTCAGGAGGGATTTTGTCCCACTCCTCTTTGCAG
>QNTS01025902.1:0-11733 GCA_003317085.1 Hucho hucho
CCAACTGTTGTCACCTTCTCACCAAGCTGCTTGGCGATGGTCTTGTAGCCCATTCCAGCCTTGTGTAGGTCTACAATCTTGTCCCTGACATCCTTGGAGAGCTCTTTGGTCTTGGCCATGGTGGAGAGTTTGGAATCTGATTGATTGATTGCTTCTGTGGACAGGTGTCTTTTATACAGGTAACCAGCTGAGATTAGGAGCACTCCCTTTAAGAGTGTGCTCCTAATCTCAGCTCATTACCTGGATAAAAGACACCTGGGGGCCAGAAATCTTTCTGATTGAGAGGGGGTCAAATAATTATTTCCCTCATTAAAATGCAAATCAGTTTAACATTTTTCACATGCGTTTTTCTGGATTTCTTTGTCGTTATTCTGTCTCTCACTGTTCAAATAAACCTACCATTAAAATTATAGACTGATCATTTCTTTGTCAGTGGGCAAATGTACAAAATCAGCAGGGGATCAAATACTTTTTTCCCTCACTGTACATTATAGGGAACACATACATTACTCAGTGGTAATTTATACTAAACAAAAATATAAATGCAACATGTAAATGTGTTTTTCCCATGTTTTATGAGCTGAAATAAAAGACCACAGAAAAAAAGCTTCTTTCTCTCAAATGTCTTCTTTGCCAAGATATATCCACCTGACAAATGTGGCATATCAAGAAGTTGATTAAACAGCATGATCATTACACTGGTGCACCTTGAGCTGGGGGCAATAAAAGGCCACTCTAAAATGTACAATTTTGTCAAACAACACAATGCAACAGATGTCTAAAGTTTTGAGGGATTGTGCAATTGGCATTCTGACTGCAGGAATGTCTAACAGAGCTGTTGCTAGAGAATTTTATGTTAATTTCTCTACCATAAGCCACCTCCAACTTCGTTTTAGAGAATTTTGGCAGTACATCCAACCAGCCTCACAATCGCAGACCAAGTGTAACCACGCCAGCCCAGGACCTCCACATCCGGCTTCTTCACCTTGTAAGTGGTACTGAACACATTAAGTGAATATGGTTCTTCCAATAAAAGGGTTCTAATGAAATCTATAAAAAAATGCATGTGTTAACATATAAACATGCTAGTTAGAAAAATATGAAAATGCAAATATATTATTTAAATAGATTTAAACATGACATTAAATCCAAAGTACTCTGTTAATTATAAGATGACTTAATGTTAATTTATTTGAGGGCAATTGAAATGGGTTTAACAAGCACTTCACTTGTTGCAATTCTGTTTGCAATGTCAGTCCTTTTGCAGAACATAGTGCTGTTAACTACTGTATATGAACATGATTGCACAATGCTTCAATGGACATGTACACATTTTATCACGTTTAGGGAAGACCCAGATGCAGACAGTGTCAAAGTAACAAAAGTTTATTACTAGAACAAGGGGCAGGCAAAACTACATGTCGAGGGCAGGCAGGGGTCAGTAATCCAGATCAGAGTCCAAAAGGTACAGAATGGCATGCAGTCTCAGGGCAGGCAGAGATCAATAATCCAGTGTGGTGTGACAAGGCACAGAACGGCAGGCAGGCTCAGGGTCAGGGCAGGCAGACTGGTCAAAACCGTGAAAAGTAGAAACAGACAGGAGCAAGGGGGAAAACGCTGGTAGGCTTGATGAACAAAACAAACTGGCAACAGACAAACAGAGAACACAGGTATAAATACACTGGGAATAATGGGGAAGATGGGCGACACCTGGAGGGGGGTGGAGACGAGCCCAAAGACAGGTGAAAAAGATCAGTGTGTGACACATTTTGCTACACTATTCCCTGGCAATGATACATCAGACTTCATGTCACTAAAATGTGAATCTAGAAAGAGATATTAATCTCCAAAAATCTCTGGAGATCTTGCCCATGAACCGTCAACCGAGTTCTTAGTTTCAGCAGAACACATTCAATTGGTGTAAAACCTCAAACTTAAATGTTCTCCTCTGCTGCTTTTAAATGTAAAAGTTAACAATTTCCAAACACACAAATTTTCCCCCAAAGACATTGGTAAGGAAAGTGTTTTTTTTCTTCAGCACAAAATATTTACCACTTGAGTTGGCACTCACATGACCCTCAAAGAGCACAGCCAGTAACATTCGAACACACGCAGTTCTTCTAGTGCACATTATCCCTGTCTCCATTGTACCCAATCCTTAAAAACATTTTACACATCATCACATTCATACTCGTTCTCTGGTTTCTTAATGCACACCAAAACAACATGTGAAATTCTCAGTAGACCTACATCCGAGTGGGCACAGACATTTAGGCCTAGCAAACGCAGAGTCATAGCTCCACTCTGAGAATTTCAGGGGGAACATTGTTGCTTTCCATCAAATTAACTGACCTTTATTTATGGCAGTGTGAATGCTTCCCTACTTACTTAAGAACCTTCACAATTTATGCCGACCTAATATAATTTTTATCGAGCATTCAATCATCCCTCAGTGAATAGAGATGTGAATAGGCCTTTATTTAATTTGCTTAATGGAGTGATGGAGTTTGTGAATAGCACATGGAACTATAGCCATTTGTTTGAATAAACTAATTCCGTTTTTGAAAATTATTCTTAAGTTATAATACACTTTGGGTAATACAGTTTATACATGAATGTAAGGCCACACAAAATGGTGAAACGCGATTTAATAAAGGATTATGATAAGAAACTACAAATACTTGGGTCACGGAAAGAATCCCTTCACCCCTTCTCATATTGTCCATCTGAACGGATCACTTGTGCAGTTTAGTTAAAGTGAAGGTAGCCAATTGGGCTGCTATTTAACACATTTAATCCACTGATAATTATAAATAAAAATCCCAATTCAAAGTTCCCTCTCACTCTCATATATGAGAGACGTAATTTAACAAATTAGGTGATCACGTAATCAAACTTCAGTCATCAGTTTGTTCCAATTCAATACAACAGGTTAAGGCAGTCTACATGCCCCATGCCACTGCACCTTCCCCCTTGCTTGCTCATGCATTGTCCATCACTACAGTTACAACTACTGTAATTTTACTGTCTAGCAAGCACCTTTGTCATGAGCCAGCTGACAGTCAATACAATGCACAAGTGCACTTGTGTTTGGCAAATGTGATGTCATTGTTTTGGCATTCCAATTACAAAAAACAGGCCCTCCACGAGACACTTGAGAAAACCCTGGGGGTTAGGGTGAATTGCCAGGTGGTGAATCTGCCATTTTGCCTGCAGCTGAGTGTCGCAAGGTGTGGCTGGAAGGGAAATCTCCTATCTGTCCACTTGTCAAAATGGAGACCTATTTTCCCTGGGCATTAAGGAATGATTTCCCCAATCCCTTTGGGCCTTTGAATAAAGGTATTAATCACAAATGAATTGCCATGCTAATTCATTTCATGGTGGCGCCTCACACTGCCACACAGGGAAGACTGTGACGCAGGAGTGTAAGGGTACTTTCATTTCAAAAAGCGTCTGAGATTCACAATTAGTGCAAAGCTGTGATTTCACCACACGAGCCGCTGCTGTGTGCCTTTGGGGGAAATGGTGAAACAAGATCAGATGCTGTAAATATTGCAGCAGGTAGCAGCTAATCATTGTTTGTGTTTAGCTGGTTTACCTAAGTGTGCTTAAAATGAAACTGTAGTATGTCGAGGCCTTCACAAACTCAAAATGGGAGAGGATGTTACCTGAATAACAAAAAGCCAGGCAAATCAAAAGGCGTTGTATTACTTCTCAAATTGTTCAGAGCATACAGGGATGACTGGATGGAGATATTATTATGCTTCTAGGCTACATGTTGCGAACCTCATTGCAGAGACATCGTAGAGTGCAGGATGATACCTGTCCTTAAGTCCAGAGGAGAATACAGTGAAATACTAGAAAAAGTTGGAAACCGAGAACTACTGCAAATTATTGTAATATCCCTCAGCTTGAGACTTGCACTGTACTCATTTACTAGTCAGTGGTGGATTGTAAATGTAAATATGACTCAATCATGCCTGCACTTTTACCTGACTGTAAGTCTAAACACTGTAGCTAACAAGGTCATGTATTTCACATAGACTGCCATCAACATGAAAGGAATTGGAAATCAATGTCATTTAGACCGGTGTCCTGTGGCAGTGAAGAGGAAGCTGAGTGGAATGGTGAAATGTGGCAGGGTGGCAAATGTATTAGCCTACATATCCTTTTGGTTAAAGCAATGTACAGGTCATGCTCCCTAAAAAGCCTTGTGAGGAGATCCGCCGTGATTCAATCAATGACACCCATTGGCTTGGTCTGACGTTACGTCCTGTGTCACAGTAGCACACTGAATTGTCCGGATGGCAGTTCTCTATCTATCAAATCAAGTGACTGATTCATTCAGTCATTCTAATGAGTCAATGTGGCTGGCAAAGAACGGTTAAAACAACGTTAGGCCAGGTCCCTGGAAAGTGGCTGTGTGAGTGTCTGTCTGAGGGGGTGGGGATGGGGGCCGCTATTCAAAATGGACCCTGATGGAAAATGATTAAACAGCGAGCATGGACTAACAGCACATTTCAGTGTAATGAGGGAAAATTAAATATGCATTAGCTCCACAGAAGAGGTATTTTTTTGCATGACTGTCTGGAGCCATAGATTACTGAGCTTGGGCCTCTAAAACCCTACCAAATGACTCAGGTGGAGCACGCAGACTAAACCCTTTCCAGTTGTTCTTAAGTTCACATTCGTTTGAGCAATTAGCCATGATGCTCCTTTTCAATTCTGAGTGCTCAACAGAGAGAAAGTATCGACATGGGGGGGAATGCATCATTGTCTGGGCTTTGGTCTAAATAGTAACATTGAATAGGACAGAGGAACACATTAATAAGGAATAATACATTTTTTGAGATGAGCAGTTCTAAGAAATTTAATTGGGATGGAATGATGTGAGGTTGCCCAGGAACACTGACAGCTGTTATAGCCTACCACCCCAGAGGGGTTTGTTTGTAGAAATATATTAGGTTAATCGAAGTGTTAATTAAAGAACGACCTCCCCTATAAAGCAACTTCTTGTTTTTAAAATGGCCTACATGGCATCGATATGAGTCAGAAACATTTATTCTATTGTCAAAATGGACTACAAAGTATAAAAATGTTAATTCAGTCAGTCTCGTCCAAAACTAAAATTTGTCACTGCACTAAAATAACCGTAACCTTACAACATAAAGGTGAGCGAAAACATACAGTGCAGATGAGAAATGTTGGCCTATTACAGACCTCATACATTCACAACAACAGGTGTCAGTGATACAGTGCTTTCAGTACTGGAGAGCAGGAGATTTTGCTATTCAAATTTAATTATACATTCATATTGAAATATAACAAAGCAGTTTCTGATGGATTTAACCACAAACTGTGTATTAAAATGAGTCAGCCTTGCTGTTTTTAGAAATCAATAAACCCCTGGCTCTAAGCAATTACTGTGCATTTCATGTCTTAGCCAAGGTTTGAATCAACATAATGAACTAGAAATCAAAACAAGCGCACACAATGCAACATTCGGAGGGACAAAAGTAATACTTAAGGGTGCATTTGTATGACTCTACGCATTAAATAATATAAAGGTTCTTCGAAACACTGGAAAGTCTCATAAAAGTTCAACAATAACCACTACAAGTAATACAGCCTGTCATTAAATAGTAAATGTCTTGTAAGTATTGACTTATTTTTTTTCTTAATCCTGTTGACATTTAAGTATTTTGTCAGAGATAGTCAGACATTGGGTCATCTGGATTTCTCATCATAGATGAGCAAAGATGTGTGAACTGCTTCATTGAAGATGCCAGGGTCATTTATACAAAACAAAAATATAAACCGAAACATGTAAAGAGTTCGGTGTCCACATCACCAACAAACAATCATGGTCCAAACACACCAAGACAGTTGTGAAGAGGGCACGACAACACCTTTTCCCCCTTCAGGAGACTGAAAAGATTTAGCATGGGTCCCCAGATCCTCAAAAGTTTGACAGCTGCACCATCGAGAGCATCCTGACCGGTTGCATCACTGCCTGGTATGGCAACTGCTCGGCATCCAACACTAAGGCGCTACAGAGGGTAGTGCGTTCGTCCCAGTACATCACTGGGGCCAAGCTTCCTGACATCAAGGACCTATATACTAAGCGGTGTCAGAGGAAGGCCCTAAAAATGATCAAAGACTCCAGTCACCCAAGTCATAGACTGTTCTGTCTGCTACCGCAAGGCAAGTGGTACCGGAGCGCCAAGTCTAGGACCAAAAGGCTCCCTACCAGCTGCTACCCCAAGCCATAAGACTGCTAAACAACTAACCAAATGGCCACCCGGACAATTTACATTGATTATTTACATAGTTTTTCCACTGCTGCTACTCACTGTTTATTATCTATGCATAGCGCCCCAATCCCGACACTACCCGGTGAAATGTAAGGCGCCAAATTCAAAATCCAAAAGTTGAATTATTAAACATTCATCAATATACAAGTGTTGCATAGTCATCAAAAGCTCTGATTCTTGGCAATATCACAGCGTTGTCAGATTTCAAAAAGACTTCACGGCGAAAGCACATTTGATTGTTTGATGGATAGCACCTCTCATATTTATGCATTAGCATAAATTCATATCCAGCGCGGGTCACACAAAACCCATATAAGAGCTAAAAAATATCACTTACCTTTCAAAGAACTTCTGCTGAGGGCATCCCAAGTGTCCAAACAAGAGAATCCATGGTTCGTTTGTTAGAAATAGTCATTTATTATATCCATAAATCTCTGTTTGGTTGGCGCGTTATGTTCAGAAAATCCACCGTCGAGTCGCCCGTTGTACAGTGAAGAGAAAGCGTTCAAATTATACCTATCAACTTTGCCCAAACATCATTTATAATGCATGCTTAGGTATCTTTTTATGAATATTAATGATTATATTTTACACGGATGATATCCTAAACGATATAAAAGGAAAATAAAGTGGGACGCGCTCACGGTCTCGTGCCCAGGAAAAGTTATTGACATCCGTGGTCCCTTCACTATTTCTTCTTCTGTTCGGTTCTGTTCAATGATAAAGCCTTCAAACACTGTCTAAAGACTGTTGACATCTAGTGGAAGCCATATGTACTGCAATCTGGGAGCTATTTTACATGGATTTCAATAGGAAGCCTATCAAACTGAGGAAATGTAAAAAAAAAGAAAATCCTTGGGTTTTCGCCTGCTATATCAGTTCTGTTATACTCATAGGCATTATTTTAACAGTTTTAGAAACTTCAGAGTGTTTCCTAGTTTCTGGGCCTGAGTGGCAGGCATTTTACTTTGGGCACGCCAGACTCTCCAAAACCGTCACCACTGCTGATGATGCCTAAAGAGTTAAATTTTTTTACTTTAGTTTATTTAGTGAATAACTATTTCTTGAACTGCATTGTTGGTTAAGGGCTTGTAAGTAAGTATTTCATGGTAAGGTCTACACCTGTTGTATTTGGTGCATATGAAAAATACAATACAATTTGATTTTATTTTATTTAAAGTGTTGGTCCCATGTTTCATGAGCTGAAATCAGATTCCAGAAATGTTCCATACTCACACAAAGCTTTTCTCTAAACCTTTGTGCACACATTTGTTTACATTACTGTTAGTGACCATTTCCCTTTGCCAAGATAATCCATCCACCTGACAGGTGTGGCATATAAAGAAGCTGATAAACGGCATGATCATTACACAGGTGAACCATGTGCTGGTGACAATAAATAACAAAAATGTGCAATTCTGGCACAAAACTCAATGCAACAGATGTATCAAGTTTTGAGTGAGTGTTCACTTGGCATGCTGACTGCAGCAATGTCTACCAGATCTGAGAGAATGTCGCCGAAGGAGATGGCTGCTGTTTTACGATCCCGTAACCAATTGTGCTATTGTGTATGTTTTTTCATGTTATTTTTAACTTATTTTGTACATAATGTTTCTGCCACCGTGTCTTACAAGAAAAGAGCATCTAGATATCAGGACAGCAATTACTCACTCTGTACTGGAGGAATACTTTTTCTTCAACGAGTCGGACGACAAGGCCCTCATCCCCGTCATTCGCAGGAGAAGGAGACGGAGGAACATTATTGGGGATGAAGGTCCGGGTGCCTTGTAAGGATCCGACGCCGAAAGGGTAATCTACCTTTACCATCGGTCCCATTAGCCAACCTACAATCAATCAATTATAAAATAGACGAACTACGATCACGCATATCCTACCAAATGGGACATTAAAAACGGTAATATCTTATGTTTCACAGAGTCGTGGCTGAATAATGACATGAATGACATACAGCTGGCTGGTTTTAAGTAAGTCTACTCATGTAGAGCATTAAAAACAAGCATTAAAAACAATCAAGCAACCCAGAAAAGGGCTAAAAATAGCCCATATTAACCTAACCTGTAGCCTAAGAAACAAGGTCCATGAGATCATTAACTTGCTTGTAACAGATGACATTCATATTCTGACTATCTCTGAAACTCACCTTTGATGATACAGTGGTAGCAGTACATGGTTATAACATACACCGAAAAGACAGAAATGCCAACGGGGCCGTTGTTGCGGTTTATATTCAGAACCACATTCCTGTAAAGCTTAGAGACGATCTAATGTTAAATACTGTTGAAGTAATATGGCTACAGGTTCATCTGCCTCACCTAAAGCCCGTTATTGTGGGACGCTGCTATAGACCACCCAGTGCTAACAGTCAGTATCTGGATAATATGTGTGAAATGCTTGATAATGTACACTACCGTTCAAAAGTTTGGGGTCACTTAGAAATGTCCTTGTTTTTGAAAGAAAAGCAAATAATTTGTCCATTAAAATAACATCAAATTGACCAGACATTGTTAATGTTGTAAAAGACTATTGTAGCTGGAAACAGCAGATTTTTTTTAAATGGAATATCTACATAGGCATACAGAGGCCCATTATCAGCAACCTGTGTTCCAATGGCACGTTGTATTAGCTAATCCAAGTTAATCATTTTAAAAGGCTAATTGATCATTAGAAAACCCTTTTGCAATTATGTTAGTACAGCTGTAAACTGTTGTTCTCATTAAAGAAGCAATAAAACGGACCTTCTTTAGACCATCAACATTTGTCGGTTCAAATACAGGCTCAAAATGGCCAGAAACAAAGCTATTTCTTCTAAAACTCGTCAGTCTATTCGTGTTCTGAGAAATTAAGGCTATTCCATGCGAGAAATTGCCAAGAAACTGAAGATATCATACAACGCTGTACACTACTCCCTTCACAGAACAGCGCAAACTGGCACTAACCAGAATAGAAAGAGGAGTGGGAGGCCCCGGTGCACAACTGAGCAAGAGGACAAGTACATTAGAGTGTCTAGTTTGAGAAACAGATGCCTCACAAGACCTCAACTTGCAGCTTCATTAAATAGTACCCGCAAAACACCAGTCTCAATGTCAACAGGGAAGAGGCAACTCCGGGATGCTGGCCTTCTTGCTACTGCACGGCAAGCGGTACCAGAGCGCCAAGTCTACAGTAGGTCCAAAAGGCTTCTTAACAGCTTCTACCCCCAAGTCATAAGACTCCTGAACATCTAATCGAAAGGCTACCCAGACCCCTTTTAAGCTTCTGCTACTCTCTGTATATTATTTATACATAATCACTTTAACTCTACCTACATGTACATATTACCTCAACTAACCGGTACCCCCTGTATATAGCCTCGCTATTGTTATTTTACTGCTGCTGTTTAATTATTTGTTACTTTTATTTTTTATTTTTTACTTATCCATCTTTTACTTTTTTTACTTAAATATTTTTTCTTAAAACTTCTTAAAGAATTGTTGGTTAAGGGCTTACATTTCACTAAGGTTTACACCTGTTGTATTCGGCATGTGACAAATAAAATTGTATTTGATTTGTTACCAGAGAATTCAATGTACATTTCTCTACCATAATCCACCTCCAACGTTGTTTTAACGAATTTGGCAGCACGTCCAACCAGCCTCACAACAGCAGACCACATGCAACCACCACGCCATCCCAGGACCTCCACATCTGGCTTCTTCCCATTTGGCGAGGTAATCGACTTAGGTGGGCAAATGCTCACTTACAATGGCCACTGGCACGCTGGAGAAGTGTGCTCTTCACGGATGAATCCCAATTTCAACTGTACAGGGAAGATGGCAGACAACGTGTATGGCGTTGCTGATGGTTTGCTGATGTCAACGTTGTGAACAGAGTGCCCCATGGTGGCGGTGTGGTTATGGTATGGGTAGGCATAAGCTGTGGACAACGAACACAATTGCATATTATAGATGCCAGTTTGAATGCACAGAGATAACCCTGATGAGATCCTGAGGCTCATTGTTGTGCCATTCAAATGCCACCATCACCTCATTTTCCAGCATGATAATACCGGCCCCATGTCAGTTATTCCATGACCTGCATACTCACCAGACAAGTCACCCATTGAGCATGTTTGGGACGCTCTGGATTGACGTGTACTGCAGCCTGTTCCAGTTCCCACCAATATCCAGCAACTTCGCACAGCCATTGAAGAGGAGTGGGACAACATTCTACAGGCCACAATCAACAGCCTTATCAGCTCTATGCGAAGGATATGTGTTGCACTGGATGAGGCAAATGGTGGTCACACCAGATACTGACTGGTTTTCTGATCCATGCCCCTACCTTGTTTATTTAAGGTAGCTGTGACCAACATATGCATATCTGTATTTCCAGTCATGAAATCCATAGATTTGGGCATAATGAGTTCATTTCAATTGACCAATTTCTTTGAAATTGTTGCGTTTATATTTTTGTTTAGTGTACTTCAAAGCACCAACAAGCTGACAAACTCATAAGAGACCCATGCCGCCAATTACAGTGCCTTCAGGAGGTATTCACACCCCTTGACTTGTACCACATTTGACTTTTGAATGACTACCTCATATCTGTACCCCACACATACAATTATCTATAAGGTCCCTCAGTCGAGCAGTGAATTTCAAACACAGATTCAATCACAAAGACCAGGGAGCTTTTCCAATGCTTTACAAAGAATGGCACCTATTGGTAGATGTGTAAAAAAAGGCTAACATATAATATACCTTTAAGCATGGTGAAGTTATTAATTACACTTTAGATGGTGTATCAATACACCCAGTCACTACAAAGATACAGGCATCTTTCCTAACTCAGGTGCCAGAGAGGAAAGACACCGCTCAGGGATTTCAATGAGGCCAATAGTGACTTTAAATAAGTTACAGTTTAATTAATGGCTGTGATAGGAGCAAACTGAGGATGGATCAACAACATTGTAGTTACTCCACAATACTAACCTTATTGACAGAGTGAAAAGAAGGAAGCCTGTACAGAATAAAAATATTCCAAAACATGCATCCTGTTTGTAATAAAGTAAAACTTCAAAAAATGTGGCAAAGAAATTAATTTAATGTCCTGAATACAAGGCGTTATGTTTGGGGAAAATCCAACACACACATCACTGAGTACCACTCTTCATATTTTCAAGCATGGTGGTGGCTGCATCATGTTATGGGTATGCTCGGCAAGGACTAGGGAGTTTTTTTGGGGATAAATAGAAACGGAATAGAGCTAAGTACAAACAAAATCCTAGAGTAAAACCTGGTTCAGTCTGCTTTCCAACAGACATTGGGAGACAAATTCACATTTCAGAAGGTCAATAACCTAAAACTCAAGCCCAAATATACAGTTGCTTACCAAGGTGAAATTGAATGTTCCTGAGTGG
>QNTS01025913.1:0-11582 GCA_003317085.1 Hucho hucho
ACTCTACATTGTAATCCATGTGATTTTCATAATTGGCAATGACTCCACAACTGTTAACTGCATTCAGGTTACAACCAAATCCCTGCGTAGTGGGAGGTGTATCTGCCATCCCATCATTAATAGGATCACAATCTTTTTCAAAAGTATGTTTCAATCCAAAATAATGGCCGAACTCGTGTGTCATTACTTTCTCAAAATTCGGCCCTGAATAGGAACCACAGGCTGCAGCACTACCTATATAACGCCAATTGTAAGTTACACGAGGTATCGTTTCCTGAACTGGAAGAAACGCATGGCCAGAACCATTTGTTTCGCCAATTTTATTGGGCTGATCTACAATAACAATATCCAAATAAAACTTGCCATTTTTACCCCACCATATATAATCAAAAATTTTGGGATCATAGCCATAATCAACATGAGCATCAGCGTGCCAATCCATTCCTGGGGTTTCCAATAAATTACCATCAGGATCAACTGTTGCCGCAACAAATTGTAGATCCATCTTACTTTTGACTCCTTCAAATAAAGGACTAACATTGTTAAAATATGGATATAAACCATTGAAATCCTTGTTTACCGTAAGTAAAGCATCGTCTATTCGACACTTCATGTTTTCTTTGGTTACGATACCTCCGTTATTCAAAATATGAAATACAACGGGTATAATATAAGGACCTGATGCCTTTTTTTTATGAAGACCAGCTTTTCTGGCTGTTTCAATTTTAGGTAATGATTGTTTAAAAATAGCTTCTTCCTTTTCAGACAGCTTTGTTCCACAACCCATACTAGTTTGGGCAGAAGAATTTAAAGCCAACAAAAAGAAAAAAACTAATACTAAGTAGTTTTTCTGTTTCATTAATTTTGGTTTCTTTGGGGTTAGTTTTTGTGTGTGTTTTCATTATCAACTCTAATTAAAAAAGACACTCCATTATGTAACTGTCAGAATTACATCTAACTGTTGCTATTCTTATTTTAAATAGATGATAAATATATTCTACAAACTTATAAAGGTTTTGAAATTACCCATACCAGTCCATACCAGTATTTAAAAAAATATGTAAATAAATTAGTCTTTTTTAAATTGTCTCTCTTTAAAAATGGTACTATATATTTAATTTTTAATTTAATGAAAATTCATCTACTCGTACTAATTCTACTTAATTTTAAATAACTCCGAGCCGATATATTTTGCTCAATAGAGGAATAAAATACTAGAATTTTTTGTTTGTTTTTTAAAAATAATGTTTCAGTTAAAAACATAAAAAAAACCATAAAATAACGATTCATTACAATTATCTAGATTCTCAACTTTAAATTTGTCTTAGGTGATTTTTTTATAAAAAAAGGAACATAAAATGATTAACTAATAGGTATTTTTTAATTAAATCTGTTACTACCATGATTTTTTTATGATACTATATTATCTCACAAAAAAAAATATTTATACGGCTTTATTTTTTAAAAAAAACTTTTTAAAAACCATACCAGTAACTTAAATGTGTTTTTTATATAAGATTATACTGATTTAAAATTAAATGATTTTTCTCGTTATCATAGTTTTCTCTGTAAATCATAAAAAAACAAGTTGTGAGTCCGCTCCAATAACCCCATTTTGTCCGAAAAAGAGATTTTTTCAATTTGTAACTAACTGACTATCATCTCTATTTTTTTGTTTAAAAAAACTAATATTCAACGTTTTGGGGTTGTCAAAGAGGACTCAGCAGTGTTGTTTTGGAAATGAATTGTCTTTTTTTTCGTTAAAATAAGACACAAAAAAAGGAATAAAACATTCCTTTTTTTGTGTGTAAATGATGAATTTTTATTGTTTCATTAAAAGCTCAATTTCTTCAATTTCGATTGGTAAAGCCCCGGTTAAATTATAATTACCATTCTCCGTAAGTAGGAGATCATTTTCTAATCGGCAACCGATTCCTTCTTCTGGAATATAAATCCCAGGCTCACAAGTTAACACCATTCCTTTTTCAAAAGGGCGGGAATAAAGTCCAACATCATGAACATCTAATCCCAAATAATGGGCTGTACCATGCATAAAATATTTTTTATAAACTGGAGAGTCTGGATTTTGAGCAGCAATTTCTTTTCTGGTAATCAAACCAAGTTCAATTAATTCATTTTCTACCAAAGAAGCCATCTGTTTTTCATAATCTTTAGATAAAACACCCGGTTTTAATAGTTTCGATCCCTCTTTCAAACAGTTCAACACAGCTTCATATACCGCTCTTTGGCGAGGAGAAAATTTTCCGTTTACAGGAACACATCTTGTAGTATCCGAATTATAATTCCCATAACAAACCCCAAAATCAACTAAAATCATGTCGCCATCTTTACATATAGCGTCATTCGAGTTATAATGCAAAGCGCAGGCATTTTTTCCTGAGGCCACAATTGGCTTAAAGGCATGACGCGTTCCACCATTTTTGATTAATTCATAAGTAAGTTCGGCTTCCAATTCGTACTCTTTACAATTGGGTCGAACTGCTTTCAAAAGTCCCTTAAATCCTTTAACGCTAATAGAAATAGCTTTTTTAATAAGCTCAACTTCCCCATCGGATTTTATTGGGCGCAATTCTCGTGTTATTTTAGCAACTCTGTCATACTGATGCAAGGGATATTTTTCTTTGCACCATTGTATCATGCGGTCTTGTCTGGTAGTCATTTCAGAAGTAACCCTTTTGATATGTTCATTATGTCCTAAATAAAAAGTATCAGCTTCAAAAGCGAAAAGCTGTACCGTTTTCTCAAATTCAGTAATCCATTTTACATTTTTAATCCCTGAAATTCTAGACACTTCCTCTTTGGTCAAAAAATCACCTTCCCACAACTTAGTATGCTCACTTACTTCTTTAACAAATAAAATAGCTCTGTTTTCTTCTTTAAAAGCATCTGGATATAGCAGCAACACCGTTTCGTCTTGATCAATTCCCGAGAGATAAAACAAATCATTGTTTTGCGCAAAGCCCATTACATCATCACAATTAGTAGGCATTACATCATTAGAAGAAAGGATAGCAATTGCATTGGAAGTCATTTCATTGCAAAACTTACTTCTGTTTTTTTTAAATAAAGAGGGTGCTATAGCTTTGTATCTCATAATCGCCGTATTCTAAAATAAATAGTATTTAATTTTAACCATATAAGTCATATAAGTTAAAATAAGTTAGTTTGTCAAATTAGTAGTTAAAAAGGGAATATAAGTCAAAAAAGTCCTTTGTAAGGCTAAGCGGCTTTGCTTAAATGAACTATTGATTTTACTTGGTTATATTCAAATTAAAAACTTATATGACTTATCTGTTTTAACAATGTATTCGATGAAATGCTGTTATTTGTAAAATAAGGCACTCATAATTAACCTTGAAACATATTAGTATTTACAGATGTTGGCTTTCCAGAAATGATTTCGGTAATTATTTTGCCAGTAGCTGGGGCAAGGCTTAATCCCATCATAGCATGTCCTGTTGCCAATACCAAGTTTTTTAAATTTTTATCTCTCGCAATTATTGGCATTCCTGATGGAGTACAAGGTCTAAATCCATACCAGGTATCTTTTTCTACTGGTCTATTTACTTTTAAATCAGGATAAAATTCATTGATGCTATTTACAATTCCCTGAAGTCTTTTCGCATTGATTTTCGTGTCATTGGTATGTGTAATTTCCATGGTTCCACCAAAACGAATGTCCGTGTTCATTGGAGTTACAGCCACCTTTCCTTCACATAAAATAGCAGGAATAGCTGGTTTATTTTCTTGATCTTTCAAAGTAAAACTATATCCTTTCCCAGGTAAAATACTTAGTTTAACCTTTAATTTTTTAGCAATTTCCGGACTCCAAGATCCAGCAGCTAAAACAACCTCATCGGTAGAGAAAGTTCCTTTGTCTGTAATAATTTCAGAAATGGCATTGTTATTCAATGTAAAATCTTTTACTAAAATATTAGGCAGAATTTGAACATTTAATCGGGTTAGCTCATCTTTAATAAATTGCATAAACTTTTGCGGATACAAATGTGCATCACTCTTATAATGTACAGCACCAATAACATCGGTTTTAGTTCCTGTTTCTAGTTTTGCCACCTCCGCACTTGAAAGATAATCAACTTCTAATCCCAAATGTTCTGCATATTTAGCCTCATGACTAATCTCTTCTGCGACTTTATCTGTTTTATAAAGCATCAAAAGTCCTTTTTCCTTATAAAAAAACGAATTGTTTTCAAGAGCAAAATCACGATACAATTCTTTACTCAAAAGAGACAAATTACGCAATGCTAACATCGAATTTTCGACATGCTTAAGATTGGCATGCTTGTAGAATTGTATCCCCCATTTTATTAAATCGGAACTCAACCTAGGTTTTACATAAAAAGGGCTTTGGCTATCAAACATCCATTTCATGCCTTGTGCTATCATTCCGGGTTGTGCCAATGGAATAATATGAGACGGGACAATCATTCCGGCATTACCGTAGGAACAGCCATCACTTAAATCTGATTTATCAAATACCACTACTTGATAGCCTTCTTTTGCCAAATAATAAGCTGTACACAACCCTATTATTCCTCCACCTACTATGCTTACTTTTTTCATTTTGTTTGTTTCATGTTTAAAGTTTAAAGTTTCAAGTCTCAAGCTGTTAAAAATTTGTTTCAGTTTTCAAGTTTTTGTGTTTAGAAGCTTGAAAAATGGAACTTAATGCATTCTACATCCATCCAGCAACTTTAAACTTCAAACCTGAAACAAATTTTAAATCACCTGAAAACCAAATGCATATGGATCATCCTCTTTATCAATTACGATATTATTATATCCATAAACTTTAGCCCATCCTTGAATGCTTGGTACTATTGCTTTTATATTTCCAATTTGAGTTTCTTCTTCTACTCTACCGATAAATTTACTACCAATATAACTTTCATGAATAAAATCTTCTCCTACTTTTAATTTCCCTTTAGCATGAAGTTGTGCCAATCTTGCTGAAGTTCCAGTTCCACAAGGTGAACGATCTATAGCTTTATCACCGTAAAAAACAGCATTTCTGCCCGAAGAACTCGGATCTAATGGATCTCCTGTCCATAACATATGACTCACATCACGAATAGTCTCATTTTCTGGATGTATAAAAAGATTTGGATACTTTTCATTAATACGCTTGCGAACTTCTTGGCTGTATTGTACAATCTTACCAGCTGTAAAATCCTGAACACCTGAGAAGTTTTCTTGAGGATCTACAATAGCATAATAATTTCCTCCATAGGCAACATCAAAAGTGATTTCTCCTAATTCTGGGCAATCAATAGTTAATCCTTCGGCGGCCAAATAGGATTTTACATTCGTTAAACGTACCCAATCTACTTTTTTACCGGTTTGTTGGTATTCTATTTCAACCAAACCCGCAGGAGCTTCCATTTTTATTTTTCCGGGAACTTTTGGAGTAACCAAACCTTCTTCGATAGCAATAGTAATGGTACCAATGGTTCCGTGTCCGCACATTGGTAAACAACCCGATGTTTCTATAAATAAAATTCCAAAATCATTAGCAGGATTACTTGGCGGGTATAAAATACTGCCACTCATCATGTCGTGACCGCGAGGCTCAAACATCAATCCTTTTCTAATCCAATCAAATTCAGAAAGAAAATGTTGACGTTTCTCACTCATGTTTGCCCCAACAAGATTAGGTCCTCCACCAGCAACAACTCTTACAGGATTCCCGCAAGTATGTGCATCTACACAAAAGAAGGTTTTTCTTGACATTTTTCGATATTTGAATACGTTTGTTTATTATTTACTAATCTTAAAATTCCCAGTGGATTTTCGTCCTGCAATTCAATTGGCAATAAAGCATTTGGCCAGTTTTGATAACTGAATGGTCTCACCCAACGTTTCACCGCATCTAATCCTACAGCAGTAAACCTAGAGTCGGATGATGCTGGGTAAGGTCCTCCATGAATCATCGATGGACAAACTTCAACACCAGTTGGAACTCCATTAAAAATAATTCTACCCACTCTATTTTGCAAAGCTGCTATAACTGCTGTGTAATTATCAATTTCAGTACCTTCAGCAAGGATAGTAGCCGTTAATTGTCCCGCTAATTGATCAATAATTGAGGTCAATTGAGCTTCATCATCACATAGAACGATGATTGAAAACGGACCAAAAACTTCATGACTTAAAGTAGGATTTTCTAAAAACGTTTTTCCATCTACCGTAAGTAAAGTTTGTGAGGCAAAATTGGGAGCTATTTCCCCTTTATATTCTGCAACGGTATGAACTCCAGATTGAGATTTCAACAATTCTTTTCCTTGATTAAAGTCGGCATGAATTGAAGGGTGCAACATACATGATGGAGCAATTTTTTCAATTTCAGTAGATAATTCAGAAATAAAACGAGTTAAATCTTCTCCTTTTATACCCAATAACAATCCAGGATTGGTACAAAATTGACCTGTTCCCATGGTGATAGAACCCGCATAAACTGTTGCCCATTTTTGGCTTTCGTTTTCTAAAGCTTTTGGTAAGACAACAACAGGATTTATACTTCCCATCTCTGCAAAAACAGGAATAGGTTCAGGACGTTGAGAAGCTAAATCGTATAATGCTCTACCGCCTTTAATGCTTCCGGTAAATCCAACTCCTTTTACAAGAGGATGACTCACTAATGCACCCCCTACAACAACTCCGCTACCTATAAGATTTGAAAAAACACCTTCTGGCATGTTTGTCTTTTGAGCTGCTTTGATAACTGCCGAAGCAACCATTTCACCAGTACCAATATGCATCGAATGGCTTTTTACAATAACTGGACAACCAGCTGCCAAAGCCGAAGCCGTATCTCCTCCAGCTGTTGAAAAAGCAAATGGAAAATTACTAGAGCCAAAAACAACAATAGGCCCTATAGGAACAAGCATTTTACGCAAATCCTCTTTAGGAAGAGGTTGCCTATCCGGAATTGCAGTATCTAATGTTGCTTCTAACCAACTTCCTTCAATAAGCATATCAGCAAAAGAACGCAATTGAAAAATCGTTCTTCCTCTTTCACCTTCGGCTCTTCCTCTAGGCAAACCAGATTCAGCACAATAAAGATCTAATAATGGATCCCCTATGGCTAAAATCTCATCTGCAATTGCATTTAGAAAAGCTGCTTTTTCCTTTCCGGTACAATTTTTATAAACTTTATAAGCTTCGTTTGCCAAAACAACAGCCTCCTCGATTTCAGTTGGAGTTGCCTCAACAAACAACCATGGATTTTCTGTGTTTAACTGAGGGTTAAAGGTTTTAAAAGTTTTATGCCCACTAGCCTTTAACTGGCTTCCTATATAATTTTTCCCTGTTATCATTGTACGTTATTTAATTTTGATTCACTTGTTTTATCTTTTTTTTGAAAGATAAACCCAAATCATTATTTATATCTGTATCTGCAAAACTTTTGAATGAGTAAAGGTTTTGAAATAAAGCGTACAAAATTTAGCGAAGTTATTTTGGTCTTTTTCAAAGCAAAAAATCTTTAAATAGCTGGGCTATTGAAATATTTTTTAACGAAGAAAAAGGGCAAAAGAACGAGACAAATTGTACGGTTTATTTCAAAACATTTACTAAAGGGGTAACTTATAAAAGAGCTACCCCACAAACCAACAACCTAAAAAATTAAAAAAAAATTACGCCAACACTTGACCATTACAATTCTTGTAATCTGGTAATGTTGGTCTTGTTCTAAGACCTTCAGCAATAATCGCTAAAACTCTTTCTCTTTCGGCTCCTTGAAGCGGTAATCTAGGCGCACGAACATATTCTGTCCCTAAACCTGTGGCTACCTCAGCTAATTTGATGTTCTGAACCAAAAAGGCATTAATATCCAATTCCAACAAAGGCAAAAACCATCTGTAGATAACTAAAGCTTCATCAATTCGTCCCGCTTTTGCTAAATTAAAAATAGCAACAGTCTCTTTCGGAAAGGCATCAACCAAACCAGATACCCATCCGTCAGATCCCATCAATATACTTTCTAAAGCTAAAGTATCCACACCAGAAAGTATCTTCAAACGGTCGCCAAAACGATTAATGATTCTAGTCACATTCGAAATATCTCTAGTAGATTCTTTTACGGCCTGAATGTTATCAAATTTCAATATTTCTTCAAACATATCCAGTGTAACCTCGGTTTTATAATCAACTGGGTTATTGTATACCATAATTGGCAATGAGGTGTTTTTTGCTACTTCAGAAAAATAAACAATCGTTTCATATTCTGATGCAGCATAACGCATTGGAGGCAACATCATTAATCCTTTTGCTCCGTCCTTTTCAGCTTGGTTTGCTGCTGCAATAGCCCCACGAGTCGTTTGCTCCGCTATGTTCATAATAATAGGAACTTGCCCGCCAACAATTCCAACAGTGCCTCTAACTAATTCTCTTTTTTCTTCTTCTAATAAGGTACTGGCTTCTCCAAGAGTTCCTCCTAAAATTATTCCGCTAACTCCTGCCTCCAGTTGCGCTTTTACATTCACTTCAAACATGTTGAAGTCTAATTTATCATCCGCAGTAAACTTGGTAGTGACTGCTGGCATTACGCCTTTCCATTGAATACTCATAATCTCTGTTTTTTTTTGTCAAAATTACTTGTTCAACACAAATAAAACTTTTGACAAATTACCTAAAAACAATACTATATTACCCTCTATGTAAAAATATTATTAAATACTGAGTAATATATGCAAATTTAATTTATATTTGAACTGACTAAACCACTAAAAATGAAAGTATTCCCCTTTAAAATACCGAAACCAAAAGAAGAGGCACTAATTTATCAAGAAGATAAAGAAGTTGTTTTTTATGGAAAATTACACCAGCACGAAGAAATCCAAATTAGCTACATTGCCAATGGCGAAGGAAATATTCTTGTTGGAGATACAATTACTGGTTATCAAAAAGGAAATCTTATTGTGTTAGGAAGTAATTTACCCCATGTATTTAGAAGCGAAATCAATACTGATCAAACATCTATTATGATGACCTTATTTTTTACGACAAATTCTTTTGGCAACAATTTCTTTGATCTCCCTGAATTCAAAATACTCGAATCCTTTTTTTCCTCCATAAAAAATGGTTTCAAAATAGATAGCATTTCACAAAAAACTGTAAATCAATTCAAGAAATTAAAAAATGCCAATGAGTTTGATCGTTTTATACTGTTTTTTAAAATAATTAAAAGTATTTGTCTCCACGAGAAAAAAGCGCTTTCCAATTTCATTTATGACAAACCTTTTACTGATAGAGAAGGTAAGAGGATGCAATTGGTTTTTGACTATGTGATGACCAATTATCAAAGGGACATTTCTCTAGAGGAAATTGCGTCCTTGTCAAATATGACAAAAAATGCTTTCTGCCGTTATTTTAAATTGAGAACCAACAAAACATTTTTTCAGTTCTTGATTGATATTCGCATAGAGCGGGCAAGTAAATTATTATTGAAAAATCGGGAACTTTCTGTCATAGAAATTGCCGAATTATGTGGTTTTAACAACATTTCCAATTTCAACAGAAAATTCAAAGAATTGAAACACAGTTCTCCATTACAATATAGAAAATCAAATACCTAAGGAATCCGTATCCTTTATTGGAAAGCAAATAAAAAAACAAAACCCGACAAAAATTAATTTGTCGGGTTTTGTTTTTTTAATACAGTTGCAGTTTAGACTACATATAGCTCAAAATCTCTTTTTTGAGAGCATCATATTCACCTTGCAAAATCAAACCATTATCGAGTAGTTTTTTATAATTTTGAAGTTTTGCAAAAAGTTCATCTTGCGTTAATTCATTTGGCTTTTTCTCAGTTGAAGTAGCAGTGTTTTCTACAATAGGCTCTGCATAATTAGAAACGACTGGCATTATTTCAGCAAAATCTGTTACTTCTTCGGTTTCCATTTCTTCAATCAATTCTGACTCATGGATTAATATCGGAGCAATTTCGTCGGTTATTACAGTTTCTACAACCCCATTTTTCAAAATATCCAATTGTTCTTTGGCATAGGTAAATATTTTACGCGCTTGAATCTTCGGGATATAATCGATTGAAACCTGCATATCTGTTTTGGTAGAAAAAGAAAATTCAGATCCAAGAATATTTTCTTTTACAAAAGTCCCATCAATATCATCCCAAGTATAATCAATAAAATTCATAGACAGACCCAAATTTTTAGGTTGACAGATGATGATTCTTTTATTGGTCATTACAATACTATCCGGAAGTACGGTCAATGCTGGTTTTTTTTGAACCGCAATATATCCTACTTCTTCGTTTTTCATTAAGATATCCTGCAATTTTGAAGTCACTTTCTCAATAGCTTTTGGATCTTGTTCTTCGTTTAAAAACTTTTTAATTTGTTCTTTCATTTTTTATAAAGTTGCTGAGTTACTAAGTAACTGAGTTGCTACGTTTTTTAATTGTTGTGCAAAAGTAATGCCTAATTTTCTAATTGCTTCGCCTGTTCGGTAAATTCTTTACCTCGGGTCGATAATTTCGCCTTGAATTTTCTTTGTTAAACTTTTGAAAACCAACTCATACGAATGGTCAATCAATTCTTTAATAAGAGAATCCGAAGCATCCTTATTTACTGCAATCGTGTTCCAATGAATTTTACTCATGTGATAGCCCGGTTTAATGTCGTCATATTGTGCGCGCAATTCTTGAGCACGGTCTGGATCGCATTTCAAATTGACCGATGGTTCACCTTTTTCCCATTGACTTAAAGATGACAAAGCAAACATTTTTCCGCCTACTTTGAAGACCAAAGTATCTTCATCGAATGGAAAATGTTCCGTTACTCCTTTTTTAGAAAGGCAATATTCGTAATAGGTTTCTAGATTCATATTTTTATTTTTTCCATCATTCTTTCGGGAAATGCCAATTCTTTGAAACCGAATTTCTCATACAAAAAATGGGCATCTTTTGTGGCCAATCTCCATATTTTAACCCCTTTTAAAACAGGTTCCTCCATCATCGCTGAAATCAAAATAGAAGAATATCCTTTTCCCCTATGTTCTTCGGCTACAAAAACATCCATCATATAGGCAAAAACCACATAATCGGTGATCACTCTGGCAAAACCAATTTGAACATCATCTAGATAAATTCCAAAACAAACCGAACTATCAATTGTTTTTTGCACTTCATCAATAGTTCTTCCGGCAGCCCAATAAATGTCTTTCAAAAAATGTTGGACAAATGGCACATCGAGTTTCTTTTTATCTGTAGAAACGGTAATCATAACGTTTTATTTTAAATTTCTATCTACCCATTGACTAACAAAGGACGGTATAAAATGGGTTTACTAGGGCTTGCATCATTTTCGAACGACGCTATTTGTAGATTCAATAAATAAATTCCGTCTTCTACCTCGTCAGCAACATAAATCATTTCGGTTATGGTACAGTCCAATCTCGCATCGGCATTTAAATTATCGACATCTTTCACATTCCAAAATGCTTTGTGTGCCAATAATTTTCCTTCGTCATGCTCTTTATCCACGCTGGGCAAATCAATCAGTAAATGTTTAATTCCACTT
>QNTS01025920.1:0-11535 GCA_003317085.1 Hucho hucho
CACCCCTACGGGGGGGGGGGGTTGGCGCAAAGTAATTTGGGAAGTAACTGAACATTACTTATGTGCTGAAAGACACTAGGACTTCCACTTCCTTGTGACGTGGATATATGATCCTAGCCACTCATCACTGTGTTCTCCATGTCTGTTGTAGGGCCTTTCAGGTTCATCCTACACTACCTGTGGTACAGGTAAGCTCTTCATATTACTCACATCAACACACCAAGTATTCCATTACATACTATTTACCCCTGTAGGCTGAAACTCTTTCAAGCTTAGTAAAACAGTATGTAGATTTGTCAAATTGCGTTTACTAAATGTTTATGCTATTGTATTGGTCCTCTTGTTGTGGTCTGTAATAGCTGAGTCATTTTTTATTTTTTTTAAACTGTGATCCTGTACCAGTCCCTCCAGCTCCTCTCTACCTCCTGGCCTGGTTCGACTGGCCAACAAGCAGATCAACTGGCAACTGGTGCTAGCAAGGTATAGTACAGTGCACACACATACGCCACGCCACGGCAGGCCACGCCAGACCCTTCATACATTCGCATGAAAGCAACCTGTGCTGTTATTGGCCCTTTTATTTTGACAGGGACGGCCGTTGAGAACAAAGTCTTTTTACAAGGGCGCCATCAGTGTTCATTTTGTCAGATTTTAATTTGTCTTAAGATGAAGAATAAAATGTATATTTTTTTCTTAGGTTTAGTTATCTGGTTTACTACAACTGGATTAGCAAAAAGGGATTGCACTGTGTCAAACTACTGTCATGGTATTCTTGTGGCGATCCATGTAGGCTTGTTGTATGTACTTGGTTCTGCTTTCCTGTTGGTAACGTACTGCCCATGTCCCTACATGATGTCATCAGCAGAATGAGGTTTGTGGCGGTGAGTGACTATTTCACCAGTTTGGTCAAGAAGGGATTTTTGAGGGATTTAGGGCTTATATGGTATAGAGGTCCTGGATGGCAGGAAGCTTGGCCCCCAGTGACGTACTGGGCCGTACGCACTACCCTCTGCGGTGCCTTGCTGTAGAAATACACCAATCAAATGGTTCAACCCAAAAGTGTTTTGCTTAAAGTCCTAAATCTCTCTAACCCCTTCTCCTCCCTCCCTCTCTCTTCCCCCTTCTCCTCCCTCTCTCTTCCCCCTTCTCCTCCCTCTGTCTCCAGTAATGGGAAGCTGCTGGCTGTGGTTCAGGATCAGTGTGTGGAGATCAGGTAATGATGTGTGATGGTGTGTCCGTTCTAAACTTTTTTTTTTTTTACATTTTAGTAATTTTAGTTTTTTTGTCTAAGATATTCTGTCTACTCAGTAGAAACCCTCCCAGTCAGCAGGGTGCTGTGTATGACTAAACATAATGCCTAATACAGAGGTCCATTTGACCTTTTTAAGGTTACATGCGGAATGTTTGTGTATATTATATTCTCTCTGTGTGTGTGTGTGTGTGTGTGTGTGTGTGTGTGTTTTCTCCACCAGGTCTGCGAGGGATGACTTTGGCTCTGTCATTGGGAAGTGTCAGGGTAAGTATCTTCTAAATCAAAGAGGAATACGTGACGCTACGCAACACTTATCAACACTTTGGTTCCTACCCTGTCACAATAACTCCTCCCTGGCATTTTCATTTGTTGTCATGTGAAACTACACTGTATTCAAAGTGCCCACTATTATATTCTATAACTATAAAGTTGGAATAATCATTATATTTCCATGATTCCAACAGTTAATTAAATTGTTTTGCTCTAAATTGTAATTTAAATCACAATCACAGGCCTAGATTGTTTACCCATATTGTGCAGCCCTATGTGGCGATGTGTAAATTATCTCAAATGAGTGGAACAAATTATTTTTGGTTGAACACTATAAAACAATCAGAATGGAGAAAGACTCATTGAAGTCACTTAGAATGTATGTGTTTCTACCCCAGGGTCATGCTACTCATAAAGAACATATAGAACTTTTATTATGAAATACTGTCTCATACCGTCAAATTTTATTTTGCTGTGAAATGATAATTTGGCCATATTGCCAAGCCCTTATTGCCAAGCCCTTACACAGAGAAGAGAAGTCCAGGATAAATTCTCTTTCAAGCGCCACAATTTTGTCTGAGGTTTGGGCCAACCCATGGAGTTGGATTGAGGTTCAGTCAACACATGACAAGAATGACTGAGTGAATATAATGAGAATATTTTGGAGTTTGGCCTTCCATTATCTGACGTTGGACTTATCTATGACAGCAGTGTCTGTGAGTGGATTTATCTATGACAGCAGTGTCTGTGTTGATGCACAGTTGGTAGGCTACACTGGTCTGTGTGTGCCTTGGACCAACACACCTGATTCAACTCCTCCACTACCCCCAACAGCTCTGTTGTAGTCCTGGACCAACACACCTGATTCAACTCCTCCACTACCCCCAACAGCTCTGTTGTAGTCCTGGACCAACACACCTGATTCAACTCCTCCACTACCCCCAACAGCTCTGTTGTAGTCCTGGACCCAACACACCTGATTCAACTCATTGAGGGCCTGATGATTAGTTGAGTCATGGGGTGCTTGTCCAGGACTACTGCAAAGACGTGTTGGACAGGTTAACTCTGGAGTTGGGATCCACTGGGTGCGTGTGAGAGTATAATATTAACATGTGTTTAATTTAAAGAAGAGCGAGAGAGGCGGCGATAACTAATCACCATGATTACATGACAGGTTAAGCTTCACAATTTTGGCTGCCTTTTTCCCAGACCAGTTTCTGAGATCTCAGACTAAATCCCTGTGTCTTTGCCTACGTCACCGACGCTCGTTTTTTTTAATGTGAGCGGGGTCAAAGACGCAATCTGAAGGCTACCGATCCAGTCTTTCCCAAGTGTTGGTTGTTATTGGCTCAAGCTCTTGTAGTGTGCGATTGGAAAGGTGATCCGCATTAGCCAATGAGAGCAGTGTTTTCCATTCCACTTCATATTAACTACTTTTCATTTAAACGTTTCAATTGGCTAGTCCGTTGAGCCCACTCCCGCCAGAGTGAACAATATGTATCTCCAAGTGATCTATTGGTAGAATGGGCGCCTGTCTGTCACGAAGCCAGCGACTACAAGGAAACGCAGTCTGCGGTCTGTCCCGCCTCCCGGTACAAATTGTGTGCGCTGTATTGGGTTGGGCACACCATGTCAGAGCAAAAACCAAGCCATGAGGTCGAAGGAATTTGTCTGTAGAGCTCCGAGACAGGATTGTGTCGAGGCAGAGATCTGGGGAAGGGTAACAAAAGAATTCTGCAACATTGAAGGTCCACAAGAACACAGTGGCCTCCATCATTCTTAAATGGAAGAAGTTTGGAACCACCAACACTCTTCTTAGAGCTGGCTATCTGGCCAAATTGACCAATCGGGGGAGAAGGGCCTTGGTCAGGGAGGTGGTGGTCAGTCTGACAGAGCTCCAGAGTTTCTCTGTGGAGATGGGAGAACCTTCCAGAAGGACAACCATCTCTGGAGCCCTCCACCAATCAGGCCTTCATGGTAGTGGCTAGACGGAAGCCACTCCTCAGTAAAGGGCACATGACAGCCCGCTTGGAGTTTGACAAAAAGGCACCTACAGACTCTCCGACCATGAGAAACTAGATTCTCTGGTCTGATGAAATCAAGATCGAACTCTTTGGCCTGAATGCCAGGCGTCACGTCTGGAGGAAACCTGGCACCATCCCTACGGTGAAGCATGCTGGTGGCAGCATCATGCTGTGGGGATTTTTTTCAGCGGCAGGGACTGGGAGGATAGTCAGGATCGAGGGAAAGATGAACGTAGCAAAGTACAGAGAGATCCTTGATGAAAACCTGCTCCAGAGCACTCAGGACCTCAGACTGGGGTGAAGTTTTACCTTCCAACAGGACAACAACCCTAAGCACACAGCCAAGACAACGCAGGAGTGGCTTCGGGACAAGTGGCCCAGCCAGAGCCCGGACTTGAACCCGATCTAACATCTCCGGAGAGACCTGAAAATAGCTTTGTAGCAATGCTCCCCATCCAACCTGACAGAGCATGAGAGGATCTGCAGAGAAGAATGGGAGAAACTCCCCAGATACAGGTGTGCCAAGCTTGTAGCGTCATACCCAAGAAGACTCGAGGCTGTAATCGCTGCCGAAGGTGCTTCAACAAAGTACTGAGTAAAGTCTGAATTCGTACGTAAATGTCATATTTTTTTTAAATTAGCCAAAAAAAAGCTTTTGTTTTGTCATTATGGGGTATTGTGTGTAGATGAGGAAAATAATTTAATCCATTTTTAGAATAAGTCTGTAACGTAACAAAGTGGGAAAGTCCAGGGGTCTGAATACTTTCCCGAAGGCACTGTCTGAATAAAGTCCATCTCCTATACCCTTTTGTCATTCATAAATCATGCGGTTGTATTTCCATGGTATCGCATCAGGGCAATTAATCCAAAGGGATTTCCTAGGTTTAATTTCCTAGGATGTAGGGGCTTGCCAGACAGTGACTCTGGTCTCTTCAGTCAGTGTATCCTAACGAATCCCATTGGAGAGAGAGCGAGAGAGAGACGTTCATTAGTCTGCCTAATTTGCATCGGCGGCTGGTAGGCATTAGACTTCATGGTGATTTATCTGCAGATGAAGGATGAAAACATTCGACGGAGAAATCATCACTGCAGAAACAATAGGTGGTGTGGAGAGCCTCATTCTGGTCCAGGTATTATCATTCGGGTCCTCGGGGAGTCCAGGCATTAAAACAGAATGAGGCGGTGCTCTTCATTAACACTGCAATTACAACAGCCTCTTGCTAGGTGAGTGCTTCAATTAAATGGTAAAATGCCCCCCCCCCCCCACCCCCGGCTGGCCACTCCATGTAATGGAAAACACTAAGAACTGTTAAATGAACAAGCCAGTGAGATGTTATATATTATTATAGTATTTTTATTTCTTCTATGCCATCACATCACCCAGGAGCGGTGACTTCCTACTCGTATGCTTTTGTACTTGCCTTTTTTTGTTGTTGACAAAAGCCAAAGTTAAATTGCTATTTAATTGCAATGTTTTTGCTCGATTTTTATTTCAACTCTGCGTGAATGTCTCTGACTGACAACGGTCGAAGCTGCTTTCAACCACCGCTCCTTCTTGAATCACCTTTTTAATGTATCCCGGTCATCGTTTTAGTGTGCGTTGTGCTACGCTGGCAAGACAAACTGCAGGGGTTAACGGTTGTTTTAATGTGAGGCTTAGCGACTTTAGGATTTGGAAAGTCACGTACTGCTGCCAAACGGATGATGCCGCTGTTAACTCTTGATATACATCCTTTTCCTGTCTCTAACCACACACACACACACACACACACACTGTAAACTCCAATGTGCTGTCATTGCTCAGCTTTTGTGAAAGTCTGTTGTGCTACCGTATCGGAGTAGACTTATTGGAAGTGATTTTGGTAGTCCTTACTCAAACCGATTTGGGGAAAAATTTAAGTACGTTGAACTTTTAAACTCATTGTTAATTAAATGCAACATTTTTATTAGTGGCTTGAACTCTAAACAGATGTTAAGAAATTGTTCATATTAAGTTGAGAGAAGTTCAAACTCCAATATTTGTTACATAAACTTATCATAATCAATATTTTCAAGCTGTTGCTACTTAAGAAAACAGAAATTATTTTCTTACGCTTTATTGCGCCCCCCCCCCCCCAAAAATAGTTTATTTCTTTGTGTTTCCCAAATGTCAAAGAAAGCATTTCATCCGATTTTTCTAACACCACAACCTTATTGAAGAAAGAAATTTCACATTGGAAAAGTTTCATGAACAAATAGCTGAACAGAGAATTCCGTAGGGAACGGTAATGCTCCTATCGGTCTTGTGCAAAGCCTTTTCAGTAGCTTCAGAACTGGCAGCACTCGTGTATCAAGTTGTCCAACCAAAACAGACTTTTAACTTTTTACTTTACTGACCTGAAGTCGCCCTGGATAAAAGCGTCTGCTAAATGACCAAACTTAAAATAATAAAAAAAATAGGTTGTTGCAAAGCATGCTGGGTATTACACTAATCACTGGTTGCTTAAATTCTAATCGTTTTCTTCTTTCAGTTTGTGACATATCAAGTGAAGTATAGAGCATCATTATACCTTGTAAAACTGCTGCTGTGGAAATATATTTTCCCGTAACCAAAAAAAATGTTGTGTTTTGAAGCTGGTGTACAAAACCAGAAAGTAAGATTTCAAAATAACCAAACTTAAGAACGGGAAGCGTAGAAATAACCTACGTAGAACACATCTACCACATCTTAGATTTGCTTTTTTTTTTTTTTTATCAGAATGACAAATCTATAACACACATTTCTATGTGAATTTTTGGTCAGGTCGCTTCAAAAAGGTACAACCTGCAGCTGTAAACATTTTAGGACCTAGTGGTCCTGACCAGGGCTGTGACGTCCTGTCAGGTTCGACGGCTAAATGTCATGGGAATTACTGCCCGTCTCTCGTGGTAATTGATCCCTAATTAACATAAACACGTTTAGCATCTCCAAGCCGATGCGGATCTTTGGAACATGTACGTTTTATAGAGAAGTCTAAATCTGTTTTAATATAGTCTACATAATCCCCCCCCCCCCCAAAAAAAAAAAAAAATCCATGATTTATTTTAGGCAGGTGTAAAGAAACATGAAAGGAAGAAAATGTATTTCAGAACGTACAGTAGGTGGACTCATTCTGTTGCTATCAGGCTATGCTCCGTGCCTTAGGCTGAAGGCAAGTTCATTTAGCAGACAAGATATGCTTAAGTTTAAAATATGTATTATATGATTTAGAGTAAGAGAAGACTAATTGAACTTGGCTGAATTAAAAAAATAGAAAGGATATTTGTTTTCCTATTGAGTGCGCATGTGAAGTGTCTTGAGTGTCAACGTGATGATTTGTAACGGGTATGCTAGATTTAGAGAGATTTTGCAACTTTTGGTTGTGAATGATTATAAACCTCCATAATGTTTTAGAAATCAACACCATGTATATGGGCTGCGTGACTATAGGCTATTCATATGGGGTAAAGTCGCAATAGAACTTGCCCACCACCCATCCATCAGACTAGTCTCAATTTAACCTTGATTTTTTACTAACATGTAAAATGAGATTTATAGTTATAATGGGTCATTTATCAAATGGGCAGGACGGAAGAAAGACGTGTCACCTGGTTGTGCTGGGATAGCGACTGGAGGCCGGAGGCTGAGCGATGCGTACAGTATCAGGAGAAGGCTCCTCCTCTTCATCAGTCATGCTGGGTAGGATTCTCTGGTTATTTCACTCCACCCATCAACCACTGTTTGAGGAGCATGCAGTCTGTCGCTGGGCGACAGGTGATATCCAGCCCAAACTCTCTATGCCATGGGTTCTCCAACCATGTTCCTGCAGCTACCCAATGCTTCATTTTGGGAAAGCAAGTGAAATAATATGTTTGGGAATGTCGATATTAACATGTTTTCACAACAAAACATTTCATTAAACTGTTGGCATCTCCTCTCTCTGCACACTCCAGAAATGAATGAAGGAGAGAGAGGAGGAGATGGAAACGCACGGTGGTGAGATATTCTGTAGCTGAAGGTTGTGGGTCAGACTATTAATTATGAACATAGTAACCATGTCCTATTACTAGACTATAAATACAAATTCACTATAATTGTAGGCTACCTCTGTAATTCACCCTGCTCAATCAGTGAACCATTACAAAACAAAAATAGAACAGTTTGGCCATAATGACCATCGTTATGTTTGGAGGACAAAGGGGGAGGCTTGCAAGCTGAAGAACACCATCCCAACCGTGAAGCACGGGGGTGGCAGCATCATGTTGTGGGGGTGCTTTGCTGCAGGAGGGACTGGTGCACTTTACAAAATAGATGGCATCATGAGGAAAGAAAAGTATGTGGATATATTGAAGCAACATCTCAAGACATCAGTCAGGAAGTTAAAGCTTGGTCGCACACGGGTCTTCCAAATGGACAATGACCCCAAGCATACTTCCAAAGTTGTGGCAAAATGGCTTAAGGACAACAAAGTCAAGGTATTGGAGTGGCCATCACAAAGACCTCAATCCTATAGAACATTTGTGGGCAGAAGTGAAAATGCGTGTGTGAGCAAGGAGGCCTACAAACCTGACTCAGTTACACCAGCTCTGTCAGGAGGAATGGGCCAAAATTCACCCAACTTATTGTGGGAAGCTTGTGGAAGGCTACCCGAAACATTTGACCCAAGTTAGACAATTTAAAGGCAATGCTACCAAATACTAATTGAGTGTATGTAAACTTCTGACTTCAACTGTAGATCTTAAATCAATTTTTTTCTGCCATGCATAATATTTCAAATCAAATGTTATTGGTCCATACACATGGTTAGCCAGATGTTATTGGTCACATACACATGGTTAGCAGATGTTATTGGTCACATACACATGGTTAGCAGATGTTAATGCGAGTGTAGCGAAATGCTTGTGCTTCTAGTTCCGACCATGCAGTAGTATCTAACAAGTAATCTAACAAATTCACAACTACTACCTTATACACTCAAGTGTAAAGGAATGAATATGAGTATGTACATATAAATATATGGATGAGCGATGGCTGACCGGCGTAGGCAAGATGCAGTAGATGGTATGGAGTACAGTATATATATATATATATATATATATGAGATGAGTAATGTAGGATATGTAAACATTATATAAATGACATTGTTTAAAGTGGCTAGTGATACATTTATTACATCTAATTATTAAAGTGGCTAGAGATTTGAGTCTGTATTGTGTAATGGTTTATTTTAATTGGTTAGAGGGACACCGGTCTCGTAGAATTTGACTGCGGTCATGACTGCGGTAATACGGTCTCCTCTAATTAGATTAAGACTGGTCTTGGCCGCTTTTGTTAGAACTATTTCCTAAAGTTAATAAACAAATAAATTAAAAACTGTTGACAAAGTTGTTTTTAGCTTGAGTCACATAAATGTTTTAAAGACTTTTCACTTTGTGTTCAACTTTTTACTAGAAGTATTTGAGATAAAAATGCCTTGGTGTTTTACAGTGCTCCCACACTGAAAAACAACAAAGAATTGTCTTGGTGTAGAACTACACTAGATATACAAAATTATGTGGGCACCCGTTTTTTAAATTAGTGCATTGAGCTGTTTCGTCCACACTCGTTGCGGACAGGTGTAAAAAAATCGAGCACACCGCCACGCAATCTCCATAGACAAACATTGACAGTAGAATGGTCCGTACTGAAGAGCTCAGTGACTTCCAACGTGGCACCGTCATAGGATGCCACCTTTCCAACGAGTCAAATTGTCAAAACTGTTCGTTGGGAGCTTCATGAAATGGGTTTCCATTGGACTCTGGAGCAGTGGAAACACGTTCTCTGGAGTGATGAATCACGCTTCACCATCTGACAGTCTGACGTACTAATCTGGGTTTGGTAGTAGATACCAGGAGAACTATGTGTGGGTAGAGTCCACAAGGGAGTCAGTGTAGAAAAGGGAGGGGGGGGGGGCAATTTAAAATAGTCTGGGTAGCCATTTGATGAACTGTTGAACAGTCTATTGTCTTGGGGGGGGTAGATGCTGTTCAGGAGCCTGTTGGTTCCAGACCTGGCGCTCCGGTACCACTTGCCGTGCGGCAGCAGAGGGAACAGTCTGTGACCTGATCCATGACTAGTTTCCTCTGACACCGCCTGGTATAGAGGTGTTGGACGGCTATTTTCTTTCTCAACAAGCTGACCAATAGAACGGGTAAACGTTTTTACTTTNATTTCAGCTCATGAAACATGGGACCAACACTTTTTTTCTTTACATGTTGCGTTTATATTTTTGTTCCATGTGTGTGTGTGTGTGTGTGTGTGTGTGTGTGTAATAATGTGTGTGTGATATGGTGTGTTACAGTGCCGAAGGACCCCAGTCCCCAGTGGCGGCGGGTGGTGTGGTCACATGACTGTGCCCTGCTGGCGTACGCCGACAGTACCGGTACCGTGCGCGTCTTCGACCTCATGGGCAGCGAACTGTTTGTCATCCCCCCGGTAACCACATAAACACACACTCATACACGCAAAGGGCTGGTAGATGTGGTGTGTGTCTGTTCTGATACATTGAGAAATCAGACTCTGGGTTCCAGAGAGGGGGTCAGTCAGGCTATGCTGCCGTGAGCCCCCCTCTCTCCCCATCCCTCTCCTCTTTCCCCCCGGTCTCTCCCTCTCCCCCCCCCTTTATACTCTTTTATATATATTTATCTGTGTTTCAATGTATTTGATCTTAGTGAGCTTTGTTGGCATGATAAGTAGTAAAATCCTCGTCGTTTATATCAGATGGTATAATATTGCAAGACGATGTAAGAGCACATTAAATTGACGATGCCTGTCTCTCTTCCCTCCTAGATGGTCAGTTTCCCGGGTGATTTCAGCTACGCTGCAGCAGGCCTGATCTTCCTGGAGTACACAGCCAGAGCTCAGTGGTCCGCTGAGCTGCTCGTCATCACGTACGGGGGTGGGCTCAAGAGCTACCTCGTCAGGTATTGGCTCATAGTCATCTTAACCCCGCTGCTTGAGCTTTCCGCTTTCTGTCTGTGTCTCTGTGTGTAAACTCTGAGGTGAGTGGCTCGTCTGTTCCATTACCAGACCGTCTGCTGTCTAATCCTTGTTCAAACACAGACCCTGAGAGTGTTTGCCTGCGTCTGTTGACTGATTTTTTTTTTTTTAAATGTTGGCTGAGCAGGGTTTCCAACAGGAATCGATGCGCCTTTTGTGTGTCCATGCCCATACGTTAATGCCAGGAAGATTCTCGCCATTAATATCCATTAAATTGTTCTCAAATTTAATTATCCTGCGTTGCAGCCAAACATTAGTCTCAACGATATGGACTGTTTCAATCAATAAATCACATTTATTTATAAAGCCTTTTTTACATCAGCTAAGTGCTGTACAGAAACCCAGCCTAAAACATCAAGCAATGCAGTTGTAGAAGCACGGTGGCTAGGAAAAACTCCCTAGGAAAGGCCAGAACCTAGGAAGAAACCTAGAGAGGAACCAGGCTCTGAGGGGTGGCCAGTCCTCTACTGGCTGTACTGGGTAGACCAGAGGATCCAGGCTCTGAGGGGTGACCAGTCCTCTACTGACTGTACTGGGTAGACCAGAGAAACCAGGCTCTGAGGGGTGACCAGTCCTCTACTGACTGTACTGGGTAGACCAGAGAAACCAGGCTCTGAGGGGTGGCCAGTCCTCTACTGGCTGTGCCGGGTGGAGATTAAAAGAGTACATTTAAGGCCAGATTGTTGTTCAAGATGTTCAAACGTTCATAGATGACCAGCAGGGTCAAATAATAATCACAGTGGTTGTAGAGGGTGCAACAGGTCAGCACCTCAGGAGTAAATGTCAGATGGCTTTTCATAGCAGAAGACAGAGGGAGAGGTCTGGGACAGGTAGCACGTCTGGTGAACAGGTCAGAGTTCCATAGCCGCAGGCAGAACAGCAGAAACCGGATCAACAAAGCCTTCCTCCACACTCACTACTGAGGAGACTGATGCTGCTTCCTCCACACTCAC